>WBMW01004066.1:379555-649753 GCA_013396635.1 Penelope pileata | reverse complement strand
CCTGCTGTAGGGAACCTACTCTGGCAGGGGGGTTGGACTCGATGATCTCTCGAGGTCCCTTCCAACCCCTGCAATTCTGTGATTCTGTGATTCCTTGGGCCTACACACAGGAGTTGATAGCTGGACTGATACAACAAAATAATAAAAAACTCTGTTTCACTTATAGCTACAAATTGAAGTTAGAGACTTCCTTACGATGGAAATGAGAAAGGCAACTGAATCTGAATTCAGAAATATTATTCTTTCACAAGACACTTCGTTCATTACGTGCTGAGAGGGTGGGGAAGGCCGATAATGAGCAGAGTACCCCAGGGTCTGGGTCCAGTCCTGTTTACTGTCTTCATTAGCAATCTGGACAGTAGGGTAGATTGCACCCTGAGTGAATCCCTGAGGATGACACAAAATTTAGGGCAGCGACAGACTCAGGGAGGGGATGGATGGGCTCGGGGTGCCTCCAGCTTCAGCCAGGATTGGATTCTGTGAAATTTAATTCTTGGTGTTACTGAAAAAATCCTATGGGAGTCTTCCTTGGTGTTTTCTACTTTGTGAATAAAGCAAAGCTGTCTTTTATGGAAATAACACTTTTTTCCTTCTCTTCTCTTTGATGAAACATAAAGGAGAAGAGGCCAGCCGAATCTAAACAGCAGCCCCACAATCTAGAATAATTAATAAAAGCAATAACTGCAAGCATCGAAGGGATAATCTTATATGAGTCCTCTGCATAAAACAAGTGTTTATGGCATGGTGAACTCTGATCTTAGCTCTTTAAAGGGGGAGCATGCATTTTGCAGGTGCAGTTCACATAGAAACTGGTGCATGTAGAAAATGAGAACAAGATTCTGATAGTCTTACGCTTTTGTCCAGATCCCAATGAATGATGAAGTTATAATCACAGTTTAAGACTAAATACAGATTAAGCTTGCAGTTCTGAGAGGTGATCTGTAGGGGAATCTTTCTTCACCCGTGGAGCTCCTCAGCCCACAGAAAGTAGTGTGTGGGCTTGCAGTTTTAAAGGTGAACTTTGTAAATGTCGGTCTACTTTGATGCCTTTTTCGGAGAGGTGAGGGACTGATTTGTGGGCCAGAGCTTTGTGGTCAAATAACCCCTTGATGACATTAAATGGTAGCAGAGGATCTTTGAAGTGGGGAAGACGCAAGAAAAGAACATCTTCAGTGTCCCAGGTTTGGGCTCTTGTCAGATCTTAGAGATAAATGGGCCCCCAAAGCTACCCAGGATACCTGCTTAATAGGCAGAATGTGCAGGGAACACGATTCCTACAGTGTTATCAAAAAACTAAATCTAACAAAACGTACAGACCGGGGTGCTGCTACTCGATATTGAACTGTGCTGTTGTTTGTAAGAGATGTAAATCAATGTCCTGACTATTTAAAGGTGTTCAAAATTGGTTTGCTCTTTTGAAAATGGAAGTGTTCATCTTTATGTGCTGGCAGAGTTCTCAGCAAGATTGCAGCCTTTAGTCCTCTTTAATGTTGTCCCCGCATTTGGATGTAGCAGTGCTTCCTCCCCTTCTTGTTTTCATTGTGTGATATTAAGAACAATTCACAGCCCCCTTACAAAGGGGCTGCAGTGTGATGATGGGACCTGGCTGGAAGGTTGTTTAGGCTGTGAATGCTGTGCATTGAACTCAGAGCAACACGGTTTTCATTTTTAGTTTTTAAACAATGAGTTCAAGCCTTTTTTCCTGTCACGTTTCCAGTGTTGTCTTTTTTCACAGCTGTTGTTCCAAGGAGCTCATTTTCTGTGTTTGTGCCTGGCATGCTGTGGTTTTTAAAGAATAACAAGTGGCATTAACAAAGCGGGTGGACCACGTACACAGGGCACCAAGTGCTTTGCAGCCTCATGGGTTAAGGTGTGCAGGAGATGAGAGCTTTGAGCTGAAATATGTGTGCATCCAAGTGGTACCTTCTAATTGGTATTATGATTTATGTGCATTCAGTGTGTTTGCTGTCTTATCATTGGTTTTTTTAATCTTTTTTTTTTGTTCTAGGTGTTCGTAGGTTTGTCAAATCTAATCCCTTAACTTGCAACATTATGAGTTTATTTAGACGTTAATTGAAAGAAGCGTGTGCACAAGAGGGGAAGAGGGCACTTTGTGGTCTCTGGGCCAGGCATGAGATCACAATGGGCTGCATGCAGCCCTCCTCCTCCTCCTGCTGCACCATCGTGGCTCTTCCCCACCAGCAGCCCCATCACTCAGCTCCTGGCACTGTCTGAGCTGAAGCCAGGGCACAGAGAGCACAGTGCAGTGCTAACTCAGGTTATGACAAATAATTTTGTGCATTTTGATACACTGGCTAAACACAGTCCTGTGAACAGTGAAGAATATGCAGCCTTGCTTTCTGTTCTGATCAAGGAATTTGAGTATAGGATTCAAGATAATCTCAAAAAATGTTGGTTTTTTTTTTTTTTTTGGCAACTTGCAACTCCACTTTCAGTCAACATAAATACATTCCATTTGAAAATTTGAAGGTAATGTATAGAATTGCAATCAGATATTAAACCCAAAGAAAAAATTGATTGTGTCTCTCTACTAGACTCGTGTTAGACCTCTCTTACCAGAGAAAAGTATCCCTCACTTCACAATCACACCTTATTCATGTTACCAATTTTTGGCAGTACATGAACAACTGTTTTCTGGGATGTTTTCAGGGAATAATTTGTGAACAACTATTTTCAGGAAATAAGTACAGGAAGAATAAAATTTCATCAAAAATCACTGACAGACACCTTGAGAAGTCACTAAGAGTTGCAGCCCCTTCCATTGAACCTGACGGATGCATTAGTTTCACAAAAACAAGGTGAAATATCCCACTAGTTCTATGCTTTGGTTGCTCTTCATGTTTTTAATAAAAAATATTTTAAAAAATGTTTTGTTAGGTACATGTATTAACTATATTGTATACTTTATATGCAGCCCAAGACAATTCCTCTTCACTCAATGCAGCCCAGGCAAGCCAAGAAGTTGGACACCCATGCCCTAGACATTCTGCCATGTTCAATGTTCATTAAATAAAACGTGATGTCATTCTCCATCATGATTTAGGATGACCTCGTATGGTTCTTTCTTAGCTCACTCTTACCTGGCAGCATTGCTGGTGCTCAGGTTGAGATGCAAGAGTGAGCAGCAAGTCTGGTTTGAGCTCAGGGTGCTGTTGTTGGGATTACACAGCAGAAAGGTGCGCTCTGCTGTGGAGGTTGGAGTCAGCTGGCACTGAAATAAGCATTATCTGTTTATCATGATGCTATTTATAAAGCAGCACCGCATGGACTCTTTGGGACGTTGTTTTCATGATGTTGTGCTAACCCACACAGAGCTCCTGCTCTTCTGTTGGGAGTGTTGTAGCTTTGGACCGTGACAGGGCTGCCCTCAACTTGTGACATGCCATTTTTCATTTTTGCCATTTCAATTCTGTCAGTGGATCTTTTGGTGTTTATTCTGGTTTTTGAAAAAGTTTTGATTTAAGTAAAAGAAAAATAAATAAAATCGGTTGTGTAGTAGAAACCATGGGAGTCATTTTGTCATCCCGCAGCCTTCATCAGAGCTCAGTACCAGCAGGGTGGAGTAGTTGTTGGGGTTTAATTTCTACATGAGGAGCCAGCATGGTGGATGGCCCTGCTGCAGGTGACGTTTGTCCCTGCACCGCCACTCCGTCTGTGAACGAGGACTGTGGATCTTCCAAGGTGCTTTAGTTCAGTTTGGCTTCAAGACACTTGCTGTGGATTGTCTCAATGTATTTATTAAGCACTTCACCCAGCCTTCAGCAGAGGCATCCTTTTGTTGTTGCTGGGCGTTATCTGTAAATTAAGAAAAGTTGATTAATGAACGTGCTTAAAGCAAGCATAGTACCTCTTGCCTTTCTCCTTGTGTCGCTTAGCAACAGAACTTCTCCCAGTGCAGCCCCTGTCACTTCAGGAGGACCATATCCACAATATCCTCTCTAATTCTTCTAGTTTTTCCTTTCTGGAAGCCTTGCTAAAAGATTTAAGTAACTTCATCAACCCCTTGACAGACGTAATAAAGCAGAATGGGATAACATCAAACAATAATTCACTTGGACAGCGTAAACTTTGCCGAATTCATCAGAAGTCTGTTAAGCTTGATAGTGTTTATAATGAAAATTCGTCTCTTGTGGAGAATATAGTGAAGAAAAACAGCTGGGTTAGAAATGTAGTTTTCAGCTCCTTGAAACTCATTTAGGGGATTCATAGTGATAGAACACCTCCTTGTTTATGGATATCTTAATTACACCAGGCTTCTTCTGTTTCATAATTAATACATAAGACACCATAAGCTTTGTTTCTATATCAGTCAAATGTGCAATCATGTGTTTATGTATAGGGAGCCCTCCAAGCAAACTAAAACATCCATTGCCCTCTCCCACCCCACCAAAATCTGAGCGCTGATGTTTCCTCGTTTATTCCTTGGGAGTTCTGTAAAGGCAAAGAAGTTTAAATGCTTTTTCTGCGTGATGCCAAGTGTTGTTTTCAATAGCTTACATCTTGGGTTGTGCCTTTCTAAATATATTTCAGTGCGAGAAACAAGTCTCCTGGAAATTAAGGAAGATATGGAGCTGGATCCAGAGGAGAACAGCACTGTCTTCATGGGCATACTCATCAAAGGGCTGGCCAAGCTGAAAAAAATCCCTGAAACAGTGAAAGCCATCCAGGATCGCCTGGAACAAGAACTCAAGCAGATTGTTAAGCGGTCCACAACCCAGGTGGCGGACAGTGATTACCAGAGAGGGGAAAATATTTCCCAGGAAAATCAGCCTAGGTAAGGATATTTCAACCTCTGAAATGTGATGACTGCAAAAAGAAGTCTGGAGAAGGGTGTCATATCTGGTTACCAGTTGAAGGAATATCATTGTTTTTTTGTGGTAGCAGAGATCTGAAATGGTAACTTGTTGAGAAATGTCTCTCTGAAGGGCTGATGTGCCTTGAGCACCTAATGGGCTGCGGATTGAGGAAATGTGTTCAGAAAGGGGAAGTATTGTTGCTTTTCACCTGAGGATGTGGGAAAAAGAGATACTTCTTTCTGTGCTTGGCCATAGAAGAGAGTCTTTTGGCTAAACATGTTTGAAATGCAGATTTGAAGGTGGAAGCACAGTAGAAGCTGGCATTACTTAAATAAAGAAGTACGCAACATTAAGCACTTGATTTTTTTTTTTTTTTTTTTAACTTAAACCTTTCCTTTTAAGCAGCTTTACAACAGATTGAATTGCAATGCTGTCTCAGATTGCTAATATGTATGGTGTAAAGAGCACTTGGTGCCAAAAAAAATTCTACATTCTCGTGTTGCACTGAATCATGACTTTAGACTTGGTGCTAGTGCCAGAGAAGCTTTAAGTTCATACAGAGTCTGACATGGAAGGAGAAGATTTCAGCTCAGTTGTTTATTTCAAGTGCAGCAGAGTCTAATTAAGCTGATGCAGGTGCAAAGCTTTGAAATCATATATGCAGCTAATTATATCAATAAATATATGGCCAAAAATCTAATTGTTTTGCAGCTCCATTTGCATTAGTAGCAAGGTTTGGAAGCCAACTGAGAACTGTGTTTCTGCTGTTCTTTAGGATTTGCTAAAACAGTAGCCTGGAAGGGTTAGCTATCACTTTTAGCTGAAATCTTAATTTGTGATATTGCACGTTGCAATGATCACTGTCCAAAGGGAATTAGTAGTGGAGAAGAAAACTGAAAACAAAAATGTGTCTTCATTATATGTAATATTTATAGTGGAGATCACTCTCGAGGAAAACTTTAGCTTGGTAAAGAATTCTTTTTTAATTTCTATCATTACCATTGCTGTGGAAACAGTTATACTGTGAACAATTAGAATTATGGTATTGATATCTTAGTGAAATTACAGTGAATTTTTTGGGTGGATGGAAAGGCAGAATTTCCATCTTTGGTGCCAAGATGGAGCTTAACATATGCTTGATTCTTGTTTTATGAATCATTCTTGAGAGGTTACATGGCTATTGGTTGCCCACTGAAGTTGGTAATAAAACTGGATTGGATCATACTTCAATGATGTTAACGTGCCCAGAGGCCTGGGTAAGGTGCTGAAAACTTTAGTGGGTTTTGGCATTTGATTAATAGGAGTTTGTGAGCCCTTAGGATGCTTGTATTCTAAAGCTGTGGAAAGTGTCTTGAATTCCTGTCGAGTGAGGAGATAATTAGAACTGATTCTAAACCAAAATTGCATGGGAAGTTTACAGCAAGCAGGTAAATTCATTTATAGTGAAAAGAACAAACTATAGTATGGAAAGGTGTACCGCCCCTTAAATTAGCTACAATTTTAAATTACAACTAAGTGACTTTTTCCTGATGTCAAGAAAAAATAAAGCCAGAACAACAGGGACCTCCCATTTCAAGAGAGCTCTGTAAGACCCCAAATTTGAGCATGGTGCAGTGCCTGAAACTGCTTAACTGTTCATTAGACTGTCAACCATAATGCTTATTTGACCTTAGGATCTGGTGAGTAAAATGTTTTTCAGTTCACCTGAAAAGCAGTCACACATGAATGCCTCTCAGTTTCTTATCACTGAGCTCAGTGCCTGTATTCAGCTACTGTACTCTGTATGACATCCAGACAAAATTCTCACTTTGGCAAATAAAATGACTAATGAGATGACAGAGTTGCTGAGGCTGTATGTTGGATGTTCTACTGGACAGCTTCCCTTCTGCTTGTTAGGTACGTACAGACCAAGTTATTCACATCTCTTCATCGTTGTGTGGTGGCTCTCGGAGGTTGGTCATAGTTTTTCTTTGTGAAGAGGGTGACGTTTGACTCCACTTGACAATGAGGCTGATAATTTGCCTGTGGAGATTCTGTTGTAATTCTCTTAGGGAACCCCAAAAAATGATGTAAAGCCTTCTTGTTATACGGGAGAGAAATAATCTCTGAAAAAGGCCATGAGAGTCTGAAGGCATCACTGTTCTTCCATTCTTTCATTTCTTTTTTTTTTTTTTGACGGCAGTTTGTGTTTGTATACAAAAACCATTATGAATCACACCCAAATTTTTAAGATCAAGAATACTGTTTTTGTTAAAACAACTGGAGCCCAGAGTAACGTCTCTTATGCACCTCCAGGTGCTCTCTTCATGGAGCCAGCAGGCAGTGGACTCTTGGCTCAGATCTTCAGAGTTTTATGAATTCTCATTTCTCCTTTGGAAGTCGTATAGCCCCTGTATACCTCCTAGGAGCAAGTCTTGTCCATGCTTTACAAGGTATTGATACTGGGCTTTTTAATAAACACACACACAAGTGTAACCAGGAGTTCTGGCGTTGGTAACTTGAGATCCATTCTGTCATGGGTGTGTTGTCCTTGTCATTTGCACTGGGGACTCCTCTCCTTGATAAGCAGTTTAGATGCATGGAGAGTTGGTGTCAAATTGGAAGGACCTTTGTACAGAAGGATATTTTTCACCAATGTGGTGACCGAAGGAAGGCTTGGATGGCTCTGTGACACAGCCAATGTTTGAATTTTCTGAAGCACACAACATAGATGCAATGATGTCGTGTACCTGACTAGGCCTAACTGGACAACACAATTGGCTCTGCTTTTCTATGAACATAATCTCTCTTTGCTCACGTGGAATCACCCCCATGAAATCAGAACGACATGAACATATTAAAACCCGGGCATTAGCAGATTTCTAGTAGTTCCTTGTCCCTGGTGGAAGATCATTTTGGAAGTTACATACTTACTTTTCATCTAGGTAAGTTCCCTAGAGTTTATAGATAGCTGTGCTTGGAACAAGTTTATGAAAAAGTGCTTAAGTGTAGGAGTTGCCATTGATTTATGTTTAATTAGTTGCTCGTCAGAGCATAGCACCTGCATGCTTAGGAGTGTGTATCTTGGGTTGTGGAGGATGAGGCATCCCATAGGAGCCTGTGTTCCCTTAGCCTGGAGCACTGCTATGTCTCAGTGAACTTGTGGGTCTCAGTTACAGAAGGCTGCTGACATGAGAAGAGAAATAATCTGGACTCATGTGGGCCAGATTTCTGGGTCGAGATTTTGGTCGGGATACATTGCCTGAGCTTTACTTGTGGTTGAAGATCCAGCCCAGGAGGAAGTGGTGCACTGATGATTTTGTTCTTCGTCCAATGCATTGGATTCAATGCATTTTTCTGTACATTTGTAATATACTTGAGACCTTCTATTTAAACTTGAGGCTTTGAAATAAGTGTAGAAATTATATACCAACACTCCTGATGAGGCAAAGAACATTATTGCTGCCAAAATGCCTGAATTGTCGTTAGCAACCTCGTTGAGGTGTCAGCAGTCGCTTTGCATCAATTCGTTCTCCGTTATTGCCTGGACAATAGGAGTTGCTTCCGGGTGTGTGTCACTGTCTCTCAACATATTTACCATATTTCTTGGTGAAGGGGTTATGAGATTGCTTTGACAAATTGCCTAAGCCACTCTCCTGTCATTGTCTGTATGTGTTCTGCTTAGGTCACTCGGTACTGCAACCCCACGCGCGTAAAATCTAGGCCATATTATTTTATGCTGTTTTGTCTTATTGGCTGCCTGACACAGCCTGTGTCTGTCTCTTTTGGGTCACCTTGTTTCAAAAATGACCTGACAGAAGACTTTTAGAGAAAAGAAAATTAAGATAAGAGGTGCTGGCTGACTTGAAAACAGGGAGAAGTGGAAAAATTATTTTAGTTGAGAATGGAGAATGTAAGGTTGTGTTAATAACACAGAAGAACGTGAGTGGGGGAGCTTTCATTTCTATCAGTCTGTACCACGAGGAAGGCAGGGAGACCAAATAACTGTTCAGTATAATTCTATTTTAGTGATGGTTTCATAAACAGTTTGATAGTGTGAGATCAAGCTCACTTAAAATCAATAAAAATGAATTTGTCAAACTATCCAGCTCGTTTGGTTCTGCAAAATTTTACTTTCCTGGGGCAACGATGAGGTACGTGGATAATTAAATTTTCATTAGCAATGGGATGTTAGCAGAGCTTGGGCTTGCATTGCTAAATTTTCTTAGTGGCAAAGAACTAATACGATCCCACAAGGCCATCTTTTTTGGCATTTCAGTCAAAGTTGTGTGCCAGGTCCTCAAAAAGGAAATTTTTTCCTCCTTCCAAGTTCTCTTATACCTGTTTTTTAATGGCTAAGCAGCTACTTGTCCTAGCTGCCCCTTTACCTGTCTCTGTTACTTGTTATGAGAAGTTGGGTACATCTCATAGGGACTGCTGAAGCAATGGTCACCTCTCCCATGTCCCAGAATGGGATGGACCAGGTACTTACAGAAGTGATGCAGCGTGGTTCAGGCAGCCTTGGCTGCACGTTGCCCTGTTGTCTTCACTGATAACATCAGTGATGGGACAGCAGTGGTTAGGGAAGGAGGAAGCTGTGTAGGTCTTTCCACAGCAGCAAATTGTTTGGCTTGAACAGGATAGTTATTAAGCTTCACACAAAATCTAAATGGAAAAGAATGACTTTTCTTCCACACTAGATTTTTCTGTATCTTTTTCTTTAGGCATTTGTTATTTTTCCAAAATAAGAAGGAAATTGATCTTCACACCATATGCTTTTGGATCACTTAAATGCATACCTTAGGGCTGTAATCAATTAGGGTATGGCAATATTAACGCCTCTATGTATCTTATGAGTACCATGATACCTAAACACATTTTATTTTTAATATAATATGCATTCTGACCACTTGACCTGTTCTGCTGTGCCTCACTGTACCCTCCTAGACTTACCCAACAGCTCTTTCGATTGAATCAAGGTGTCACTCTGCTTAACCATTGAGCTGTGTAGTTGATGTCATTGGTAGGTGGATGGGGATGGTGGATGGAGATCCCTGAGAGACTGCTGTATAATGCTCTACATATTATAATGTCTGTATGACAGGTGAGCCAGTGTGGTTTTTGTTTTTTTGATTTTTTATTATTATTTTAAGTAATAGCCAGCTTCTGTCCTTTGCAAACTAGAAGGTTAGGCTGAGGTAAGTGGTTTTAGCCACATCATCATGCCAGGCTGTTGTTGCTGTCTGCAAATGGACAACAGCTTCTCAATTTCTCCAGTTAACTCTCCAGCTTCTGGCTTAACCAGCTGATGAAACAGGATGCATGCAGGTATTCTGCACTCTTGAACTGAAGTGGCCAAGGCGTGAATGCACGCCTTATTAGTGGCTGTTAACAAACAGAGTGCTGTAGTGGGATGGCTAATGAGCAGAGGCAGCTCCGCTTCTCCTGCAGCCCTTCTGCCCTCTGATGGGGAGACACAGCAAGTATGTGATAATTCCTCATCTGCTGTAGTTAAATGGGATGGAGCCTGGCTGTCAGAGCTCAGAAGTGCCTAACATACGGATTTGGGAAGTGTTACCCTCACATTTTGTTGGGGTTGCACATGCACTTGAACTGCTTATTAAATACCAGTGAAAGTATCAGAATTCTCCTGTTCCCAAAGAAGATCAACAACGATGAGTCATTGCCTCATGACAAAATATTTAGGACTTTGCAAAGGTGCATGAATTACAATAATTGGGTTTTAAAGAAGAAGGGAATGTGTTGAGGCTGTAGCTGCAGCTCCTTATCTATAGTAATAAAATCTTGATAACTGGCACAGCTGATGAGCCTTGATGTTTTAGGTTTCATGTTGTTTAATCTGTTCTTGATCTTTCATGTTGTTTAAAACATTCCATGCTTCTCATTTCATAATTAAAAATGGATGTGTTACATTACGTAACATGCCTGTTTGCACGCAGTGTATCACAAAACAGGATCTAAAGTCACAATCTTTTGATTGCTGCCCACTGCCCTGACGTGCTGCCTGGTAATGTGTCTTCTGGAAGTTGAGTGGAGATTGTCTTGGTGGTTTGCAGGTTGCTGCTGGAACTGCTGGAGCTGCTCTTCGACAAATTCAACGCTGTGGCTGCTGCGCACTCCGTAGTCCTTGGACACCTCCAGCAAACTGTGGCCTCTCCTTGCAGCCAGTATGATGGTGATATCAAGCTCTACGACATGGTTGATGTGTGGGTGAAGATCCAAGATGTCTTGCAGGTAAGAATCCTTCAGGTGGGCACAGTTTCAACTTGGAACAGCATTTTTAACCAGGGAAAACCAGTTCTGTCATGCTTAAACAACAGCTGGACTGGAAGTTACCTTGACTGTTGGTAAGTGGACACATTTATAGCAGACTTTTAAATTCCAGAGTGCTTAAATACCTTCCCCCCCCAAAAAAAAAATGTGGATTCATCCTTATAGTGTATGGAAAAGTTGATTTCCTTTTGCCTACCAAGTGATTTAGCAGAAGCTTTCAAATAGTGACATTTTTGTTCCGTGTTACCATGTCATGCTTGTCTTATGAAGTGTCACTGCTCTAATCGCTTGTCTTCTCCTGTCATTATGCCTTGGTTACAGTCAGCTGAGACACTAGCTGCCAGTGTGTTTTCAGGGAAGTTATTTGATTCATATTCTGAACCATAGCACACTAAAGCTGAACCTTGCTTAGGCTTTATTTTGGTACCACGCTTATCATCTTAGTATCTGAGACAGCAGAGCTGTCTGTCACACGTCTGTTCTCTCAGTCTTGTTGTGAGGTTAACATGTGCTCATTAGATTTTTCTTTTTTTCTCCTCCTCTTTAATTTCCATTTACCCTTATTTATAGCACACAAGTGTACTCCTCACCCAATATTTGCTAGAAGAGAGATCAGAGAAATCAGCCTGGCATTATTTACAGGAGGTGGCAAGATTTATGTTGGTCATTTCACCTCTGTCCTGTTCCTGAAAAATACTCCGTCTCCAGCATTAACACACACATTAATTGTAGGGCACAGATCTGTTTCCCTGTTTCTCTAAAGGCTTGTTTGACTGTGGAATGGTGCACACAGGAGTTTTGCTTACTTAAATATGGCCAGCTGTGTGCATGGTGTGAATTTGGGTACTCCTTGGACATAGTAAGTGTAAGGTATGGGCTTTTTGATGATGCCCACTGGATGTCTCCTTACCCACTTAAATGCCTTTCTAAAGGATTTTCACCTTTCTTCAGTATTGTTCTTGCAAAAATTTGATTGGGAATGTCCAGGCAGAGGTTAACGATGAGGTTTTCTAATCAAAAGGATGTCATAAAATTGAAGCTGTCTGGCCCTATTAAAAGGAAGCATTAAACTTCAGGACATGAGGAAAGGGTTTGGCAGGGGGTATCTCTAGCCATCTTACTGTCAAATACAAGGTCTAGAAATCCTTTAAGAGCTTTGAGTTCTGCAGACTTTGCTGTAGCAGGACAAGACCTGGGACTAAAAATCCTCCAAGATTTTATCTTCAGTGAAGCAAAATGACAAGGATGAAAATTCCCCCTTTTCAGTGAGGGTTTGTGACAGTTCCATTCCTCACGAGTGCTTACGTGAGGAGTGGGTTATGCTGGCTATTACAGAATAACATTGATAAAACTTTTATACAGAAGCACATGCAGGTGTGCACATACAGAGAGTGAGTGAGCGTTCTGTGTTAGGGAGAAAATATGTGACAAAGCTTTCTACAAGAAAAAAAATGCCAAGAAAAATGTAGTGGCCCGCTTGTAAAGATTTCATTGCTATTGGCCTGACAGCGCAAGTGTCAGAGGGAGCCTGAAAAGCTTCCAAAAGAGCCCCATATAGCTTTTTCAATGCACAAAAGCAGCACTTTAAACTCCATAATCGCTGTTTTAGAGTAAGACATGAACATTGACTGACATGGAAGTGAAGAAATTTTCCATTTTCTGTTTAAGACTTTGTGGTTTTTTTGTATGTTTCATAGGAATGGATTAAATTTTTTTTTTTTTTTTTACCTTGCAATTGAAAAAAATCTCTGAGCCCAAACAAAATGATTTCCATTTTCTGTTTTTAATTATGGGTAATTTTGTGAGGGGAGATCTTACATTTGTGGCAGGAGAAGCAGAAAACTCTTATTTTGAAAGTGTTTATTTGAAATGCACCTGCTGTTGGGGGAAGGTGAAAATTTGGAGGAAGTAGGTTCGTGGTGGGGTGCATCAGGGAAACGGTGCAATTCCTGCAGGTCATAATGAATGAAACTTATTCATCGTGCTGGAGCAGCGTCACGTGGCTCTGGAATTCCCATGGATAATCTTTTCCATGTGCACATTGTGCATCTCTGCATGTGAAATGTGTTACAGCAAGGTTATCTCTTTATAGTTCTGTACAAAAGTAATAACGTGCACTCATGGTGGGCTGGAAATTGTCCTTTGTGGAAAATGGGGGAGTTGTTTTGAGCAGCCTGTTTTTTTTTTTTTTAGCTGGATTTCTGAATGCTTCCTCCTAACAGCACAAAACACTGTGGTATAGTAGTAGATAGGTGGTTCAAAGTCATGCAATGCTTAGATACCGAGCATGCAGATATAGTTTTGACCTTCTCTGTGAATAGAAGAATAATACTGAAGTCGTCGGGAGGAAGACAGAGTGACCTTTTCCAGCTGGCTGCCAGAGTGCTAGAAAACAAACAAACAAAAAAATCAGTTTGTCAGAATATTAGAGCAGCCTTGTTCAGTAAAACACAGTTTGAAGTTATTTGTACCAGAGCCAGCCTGGCCTGAAGTTGTACTGCCATACCAACAAGAGAGGTCTGAAAGTTGTTTAAATTTTAACTTGCTTTTTTGTATATGGAGCTAATTTAGCTTTTCACTGTAGGAGTGGGTGGAATATCCTTCTGAGGAGGGTTATTATTGTAGGACTGAGTGCTTGGCTGGAGAGAGCTGTGAGCCATACCAACACGAACAGTTGCTTCAGGACTGTGCAGCAAAAGAATTCTGAGGTGTTCTGGCACAACTCAGTGTGTGTGTGGCATCCTCCCATCCCAGTTATGAAGTGCTGCCATTTAGGCTGTGTTGTGTGAAAGGCAGAGTGATGTACATGCTTGGGTCTAAGGCGAGTACACCTTCTGTCCTGCTGCATTGGTGTCAGGGCACTGACAGTGGCCATGCTATAGCAGTGACTGGTACTCAGTGTACTGGTTCTTCCTCGCTGTTATCTATTGCAGAGAACTTGTAACAGTTCATTCACCTTTTTTTAGCACTGTCTTTTGATACCAAGATGAGAGAGAGGCATCTGTCCCTGCTGAATAATACCAGCGTTCATTCAGCTGCTTCAGAAATGTCACCTTCCTGGTGACAGAGTGATCATCCTGCCAGCTTCAGTATGAGTGCAATACCTTGCTGCTGGAAGAAATACCCAGAAAACCTGACATCTCCATGCATATCAGTATCCTGTTACCAGCTTAGGCTGGTGCTGTTTGCCTCCAAGGAAGAGATCTTTTCTTTCCCAGTAGCAGTGTTTGTAATTGACAGATCTCAACTTTTTAAGAAGGTGTCCCATCTTTGATTTCTTGCTGCTACAGAAGAAGAGGAAATTGACATTGGTCCTCTGGGACACACACTGCATCTTTAGCAGCACCAGGGGATGGAACACAGATGTTCAGGTCTGGTGGGCTGTCTGCTGAGGAAGCACTGACAGTATTACTGCCCCTTTTTTGTGGTCTTTTGTCCGATGCTTACAGGTGTTTTCCAGAACCAGTGTGATTTAGCAGCCTAAACATTGCTGAAACCATAAGAAAACTGTGGCAAGAGGAACTGAATCTGTTGCTGCAGAGCTGGAGGTACCAGCACCTGTTGGGTGATAAAGCCTTTTCCCTTGCATAGCGTGCTCCTCTGTGCAGAAGCTGTGTGGCATGTTCTTCCCTGTAAAAGGGAACAGCACACGTTTCCATGATTTGAGCAGGGAGATGGAGCAGCATGCAGCTAGGTCTGGTGGCCAGCAATGTGAGCATCTCACTGAACAGCTGCACTTCAATTGTATTTGCTGTGCCATGCCTCTCAGGGGGTAGTGCTATTGGGCACGTAGTTCATGGCTCTGCTACAGTTAGCTGAGCCACTCGATGACTTTGTGAGTTAACAGAAAAACATATCGATCCTTTAAGTAGAGGAAGGCAGTGGGGTTCAGCAGGTTTTGTACTGGATTTACCCCACTGCATCCTCCTGGAAAAGGTGGAGACAGGGTTCAGCTCCGTAGCAGTCCATGCAGATCTGCCAGCTGTGCTGCAATTCCATTTCTTCCACACCCTAGGATGCTTCTCTTCCTTTGGCATTGCTGCTCATTTTCCTAGCAGGTATCTGATTTGAGGGAGTTGATTTGGCCAGATGTTTTCTGCTGGCTGCATATTCTGCTTGCTCAGGGCCCTGAACCGTGTCAGTGTTGGCATAGAAGGGGAGAGAGAAGGAATGCACTGAGAAGAAGGAAAGCAAAGGGTTGGTCCTGGCACCTGCACTCTTCCTCAGCCAAAGCTGCTATGTGGAGCAGCACCTCAACGCGTTTCTCCTTCCAAAACCTGGTGGTTTATTGCTGTGAACCTGGGTGGATCAGGACAGGCTTGACAGCAGTGCAGAATACTTAATAAAATGGATGGTGATGTTAAAAGCAGGAGTTGGGGAATGATACCAAGTTGTGAGCTCTGAATCTCTGCAGTAGTGATTCCGTGTCTGCCCCTTCAGTTAAAAAAGTGTGTGTTCTGGATCAAATCTCTATTTGCTGAAGCTTCACATTTAAAGGATGAATTAATTATTTATGGCAGGGTTAATACTTATAAAGTAAAGTAAGATTCTTGTTTGAGAGGTATTAGTGTTAATATGTCATAAACACTAGCTGAAATGTCAGAGCAACATACAAAATAGCTGTGACATCTGGGAAGTTACCTGGTATCACCAGGTGATACCTTGAACCGATAGAAGCATTATTTTTCAGAATGTCTTCTTGTGGCAATTACTGGTTTCATGGTTGTCCTCAGAATAACGTGCCTGACAGTTTTTCTGGTTCCCTTTAAATGGTCTTAAATGCGTGGAACTGATGCCCTCGGACTCCTGGCTGGTTTGTCTCATTAATGCTCATCCCTCATTTAGCTGAGAGGATGATGGTTGTGAAAGTGATTTTTCTGCAGCTTTTGAAAAATACAGTTTCAATCTTGGGTACACAAAGGAGAGAGAGAGAGCATTGTACTCTCCAGGATGCTGATATTGAAAACTGGAATTTAAATAATTACAGGGTAGGCTACTTGGCATGTTTTTTTTTCTCATTTCTTATTGGAAATGAACTCACAGCATGTGTTGTTTGTTAAGAAATCCAGTACAGTGAGTGTTACACAACTTTTTTTCTCTTTTTTTCTTCCCCTGAAAATATGTACCAAGAACATGAAAACTTCAGTGAAAGTTTATGGAAGTTTATGGTCCAGGAAGAATGTCATCTTTTTGAATTATGAAGGGATAAGATAACTTTGCAGGAAGGTGTTTCTTTAAATTTTGATCATGATAAATATACTTTAAGAGGATACATGATGTCCTTTGTGCTAAAGCATTTGAAAGACTTGTTCCAGCTTACCTAATGATTCAGGTTGTCTCCTTACACTTGGAAACAGTACATTTGCTACCAGGAAGATGTGCTGGGAGTTCAGGATGGTTGAAATTACCCAGGTAAAGGTGGAAAAGTTGTCAAGTGCAAAGAGACTTCAGAGCATGGGATGTACTGTGCAATTGGAAGGGCACAGAACACAACAGCAGTGGCATACTTTGCTTTTAAAAACAAGGAATGTGAGGTAGAAGTGTCCAGCATCGATCTGTTTTCCCTTTGACTGAATGATTCTTGCTGAAGTGAAGTGTGTTTAAAACCACCTGAATTGCTTTGGTAACAGATACCTTGGAGGACATCCAGAGCTGAGCTCTGGACACTGGGTTATTGTTTTTCCCAGGAATGGTCCCTGTTAATTGAACTGTGCTGTATTAGCATGGTGACACAGCAGAAATGTGTGAATAATTCTGTGCTCCAGCTTTTATTTCAGGAGTCATTTGTATCCCAGAGCTGTTGATCCAATTTATTTCATAAACACTAACGTTTACTTTAAAGTTCAAAGAGATAAAGCCCTGCATAAGAATGAGTTATTTGAACAGTGTACCATCACTTGTGCATTTTATTGCAGGAGAGATCACCAAGCTTATGGTTTGGGAGATTTAAAAAGAGTAGCTCATTTAATGAAACGTTTGCAGGTATGTGAGCAAGGAGGAAGAAAAAAACAGCAAAATAACCCTCTGTGGCCACACTGCAGAGCCTCAAGCTGCTGTGTGCTTGAGGGCTCTTCATTTTGTGTGGGTTTCCCTTTTAATAATTGAGCATAACTGAAGTTAAAATTTTAAAGATTTTGGGGGAATTTATCCCTATGTGTTTAAACAGCTAAGTCCATGTAGGTGAATTAAAAGCATACACATACTTTTCCCTTTAAAAACTGTCTTCTGCAGGAGGAAAAAGGAGCAAAAAAAAAATCTTAAGAGCTCTGTCAGTAAATAATGTCAACTGTTTTATGTAGTTGTTAAAGCAGACGTCAGCTCTGCTGGGTTGTGAGAAAGTGTGCTCACTTTGGGAATACAGAATGGGGAATGCCATGTTCCCTGCTCCGATATCTGGCAGTTTGAGTGAGACCTGTGCCTTTTGGATCCTTGTCCACTGCGAAATGTGTACAATTTGAGAGCACAGAAACTTTGTTTTGCAGCTTTGTGCCAACCACGTCACTTAAAAGTCTTTCTTTCACAAGTTGAAACTCTAAAAATGAGTGTGAAAGTTGTCAGGTGGCCACCACAGCTGATGGGAAGGCTGTGTTTCAAATTGCCAGCAACAACGTGGGCATTCCAAATAAAAGCTTACAAAATTTCCAGCTCCTTAACCTTCGTCTTTTGGAACTGTTCTTTATGGGATGATATGGAAGAAATGATAACTTGGCTGCAGATCTGTGCAGTGTCTCCGCTTTTAACTGTTTCCCTAGATTTTTGAACAGGTTTTTTTAGGTCTGATGTGCTTTTTTTCCCCAGTTAGCATCAATGTCCCCTGCACTTTATTCCTGCTGTCAGCTAGCATTAGGAGAGACTACAAGTAGTTCATCAGCATTTGTAGACATGTTTTATAGGACTGTAAAACCACATCTCTTTTGATGTGCTGAGCTTATTCACACTTGGTCCCCGTGTGACTGGCTTTAAAGGCAGTGAGACATCCTCTTACGAGCATCATAAAAACGCTGCGAACGGGAAAAGGCCAAATGCTCATCATGTCCTCCCTGCACGGCGTCTCATCTGACAGCAGTGCATGAGGGATTCATGCAGGCAAAACTCCTGCTAATGTTAGAGACTAGCTGATATCCTAGGGAAATGTTTGGAAACTGTTTTGCTTAAAAGCCTTTCCACTCCTGCGCTGTGCGCTTGTTGTGTTTAACATGCATGACATTTACAAAACGATGAGGTAGAATCCCTTTTATTTATTTTTTTCCTGAAGTTTACCAGCCCCTGCTGTTTCTTTCCTGATACGCAATCTCAGCTTTGTTTTTCTGGAGACCTGCTGCATGATTTTCTTCAGTAATTTGATGACGTAGGAAGCTATGGAATTGTGTTAGGTAAAGTTTTCTCAAATTTCTCTTTCTGTTAACTTACCTGTGTTGTTTTTTGCTCACAAAGGGGTGTGTTTGCAGGTAAGTCTTTAGCAATGAACTCCTGGGACTGAGAGCAGAGTGAGTGAAGAAACTCAGCCCTCCTCAGTTAGAAATTGCCAAGCTTATACACATCATATTCAGAAAGGGGCTACAAAAATATTAATTTCTTTTTTTCCTCCTCTTTCATTCTGCAATCCTGTTGCTGCTTTCTATTCATGCACACACATGCACTCCTTCTTCTGCCTCTTCCCCCCATCTTTTCCGCGTCTTTCCCCAATATCACACTTTCTCTCAGCCTTGCTCCAGGGCCCAAGCCAGAAGGGAAGATGACACATTTATGGGGACATGTATGCAAAGACCTAATGCTGTAGATGGGAAAACAGCAGCTCCTTTCCACTTGTGAAGGCAACTGCAAGTCTGTGCACCTACACTTGGGGAGGTGTTGCTGCAGCTCTGGACACACAGGCACCACTATGAAATGTGCTGTGGATCACTAGGAGTACGGATAAAACATTCTATGAACATCTACTTCACAGCATGCTTCTCATCATCAAAGTGACTTAGTCATCTGATCTCACCAGGGTGATGCCATTCTGTATTTTACAAATGGGGGAGATAATGTTTGAGTGAAACAAGCTGGAAGGTTTGGAAGTATCTGTTACTTCTGCTAAGCATTTTGATACTGTACAAGGAGGGAGTCTGTTGTGTGAGGTTTTTTTGTTTGTTTGTTTTTATTTAGAGTTTCTGAGCGTTTTGTTTCTCTTGACATTATGGATCCTGTGCACTGCTGAGGATCAGGACATGAATACGCATAACACCCAACACTTAGAATTTGATGTTTCAATTAAAGTTTTGATGATGATCCACAGGCTTATTTTGTACTTTCTTTCATGGTTTCAGTGACCAGCTGCCTTTTCAAGTGGCTTTATTTAGGAAGTCTGCATGTAGCTCTCAGTGATCTTGAATAATATGTCATCAGATTTATTTATGCATTATTTTTTTCAATAGATAGTGTCAACTCTGGTTATAGAGGATGAAGACTTGAGTCTGAAGTGAGTAGAATGCGTTGCTGTTGAGGGTATGTGCATGTCTGGGGGGCCGTGGTGAGAAAGTATTAAAACACAGAATCACCCTTGATATTTTCTCTTAATTAGTTAGTTCACATGTGTTCTTTGGCTCGAGCAATTTCCGCTGTACCAAGTTTTCACCATCTTTTATCCAAAGTACTCAGAGAACGTAATCTCCATTTCTATATATATTGTGCAAATGCGTATGTACAAACCACCGGCAAGTGGCTGATGATTCACCAAGGATTTCTGGACTGACAGAGTCTGAAGAGCTCAAAGCCTGCGTACTTTGCAGGAAATGACAAACTCCCAACTTACATCGAGAAAAACAACTCTCCTCCACCTCCAAATCCTTCTGTCGCGCTCGGCAGTGTTCTGGTAATGGCAGTTTTTGACATCTAACCAGGAATTTAACAAAATAAAAAACAACTCAAGATTGACTTGCAAGAAATCAACACGGGCGATGCTGCTTTCTCTCTCTGTTCCAGTAGTTAAAATGGAAAATCTCAACTGCTTCTCGTACCTCTGTTCTGTCTTATTTTCTTTGTGGGAAGTGCTGGTGTGACACAGACTCTGAAATGGGCTGAGATGTATTTCTCTGTTATCAACATTTCATTTTTTAAGCAAATGGAAAAGAGGCTATTTTAAAATATGAGCTAAAATCAAAATCTAACCTCACTTCATGTAGTTAACAATCTAGTTGGCTTTATTTTTCTTGTTTTGTTTTATGTGCTTTTAGACTCTTTGGAGGTGATGATGACTTTATTGATCAGTGGATCCAGGTTTAGCTCTCAGTACATAAAGGTACGACCTGCTGCTGATTGGACTCTTCTGTGATCGGTGACGCCAAAATCAAGTTTTAAATGTGAAGTGTGCACTTTTCTGTCTGACAAAATAGGATACTGATTTGCATAATAATTTTAAGTATTTCTGAAACTATATAGCATGCCAATCTCCGTATTTTGATTGGCCAAAAGCCAACAGTAGTTAATGAAAGTTGATGCGGGGATTTGCATAAATTCTGAATAACTCAACAGTGTTTCTGGAAATCCCTCTTTCCTAGCAGGCTGCACTCTGTGGAACTCCCAACCCATATTCCTTCACCAACCATAGCACCAAAACAGGATGTACAGAGATGAGGAGGAAATGAGCTTGGTGGTAACAGAAGAGCCCATATCCTGATCTCATGCAAGCAGGAAAAGGGGATTGGTTTAGGCAGTGCCGCTCCATTTCAAGGTCCATGGTTATTTGAATTCTGAATTTGCTCCATTCCAGTCTGGTACATCAGAGCAAATGTGGAAAGGGAGAAGCAAGCTTGATGGTTTTCTGATGTCAGTGCATTGCAGGTTTGGTAGGCCAAGAACAACTGGTTTTTCTGAGTTAGAGTAAAATTTTAATATTGAATATACATCCCCTCTGTTTAAAGATTAATTTTAAAGATTCTCTTTCAAAGCTGTCCAACCATTAAAAAGAAAGCTGAGAATCTACTATAACCACCCAGCTGTTCCCAAAAGTAATAGAAATCTTGATGACACTTATTTTTCTGGGCACTGTCTTCTGCCCACAGAAAATATCTTGCATCTTTTAAGGACTTGAAAATGTTGTTTTTAGTAGATGTGCATTTCGTGCTAGTCATTCTTCCCTTTCCTCCTTTCTGTGTGTACTGTTGGCTTGGTGTGCAAACTTTGGGAAGCGGATGGGTCTCCAATTGGTTTAGCAATAGGACTAGAGGGAATGGCCTCAAGTTGTGCCAGGGGAGGTTCAGGTTGGATATCAGGTAAAGCTTCTTTGAAACAGTGGTCAGGCACTGGAGCAGGCTGCCCAGGGAAGTGGTGGAGTCACCATCCCTGGAGGTATTCAAGAAACATCTAGATGAGGTACTAAGGGACATGGTTTAGAGATTTAGTGGGCGGTATTGGTGGTAGGTGGACGATTGGACTAGATGATCTTAGAGATCTTTTCCAACCTTAATGATTCTGTGATTCCTATGCATATTTGTTCTGCTGCAGGGCTCATCCAGCTTGAACTTCCTAGCTTGGTGAGACAGCTCTTAACTCCATATTACAAAATTAGTCTGCCGTGCTGATGATTGATCAGTCAGTTACCAAATTTGCTAAGACTAGATGTTGAATCTCCTATTCCATGCCACAAATACAGGAGATGTTAGCCCTCTGTATGGCTTGCTGGTGGCCTGTGGACGAGCCCTCTATTTTTTTCTTCCCTTTTCATCGAATATCGCCCATATCTATCAAAATATATAATATATATGCAAAAATAATAACATTATTAATTCTAGAATCTGCTTACTAATTGTTCTTAAGCAAACAACTGGAAAAGACAGTAACTGTGTCCATGCTAGGAACCATGGAAACATATTTTCACCTGAGAAAAGGGGGAGATGGGGGAATTGCTTAATTAAATGTGGCCTGTATACAGTCATTGTAAGCCTAGTGTGTAATTAAATACCTTGTATAGCTCTTTGGGATCCTCATTTACTGGAAAAAGACTACGAAATGTGTGATGGTTGGTGTACTCTCAGTGAAGCTGTGAGCTGGAAACTGATTAAAATAATAATAAAATGTGTTGCATTGTTAATTCATTCTTTCCAGTAATAAAAGCTGGACTCCCTCTGCTTTACATTTATAGCATAGGCTTGAAAACACATCAAAGAGCAGCATTAAGAGAAGAGAATGAAAAATACATGTGTGCTTAGCTTAGATGCTGTGGTTTTGAGTAATGTGGTTCTGGCACTTTTATTTACTGGAGCATTGCCTTTTATTTTTGGTAATACAATGCGACTTAGCATCCCTGATCACTTTTTGCTGTGGTTTCTGTGGGTGAAATGTTATTTCCCAAACCCTTTTTTTTTCTGGAAAAAACAACTTGGTGGTGGTATTATTCAGTGTTGTAGTGGCAGAGGAGCCCTATGAAGTTCTTCAAAAATAACTCTGAAACAGTAATCAGCTCATTACTTGCTTTTTGTATGGTTGTTATTGAGCCACCCTGTGAATTTCTTTGATGGATGAAGTTTTCCAAAAGAGCCAAAGGCATTTAGGATCTAACTCCCTTGGAAATCCAGTGGGACTTGGGCAACTAATTACTTAAGATTCTTTTGAAAATCCCACATCTAATTTTGCATTGTAATAACCACTAAGAAAAATAATGATTCATGTAAATTTTTTTTTGTTTTTAAGACAGAGGAGCTGTTTGTCCAACCAGGCTGATGACTAATTCTCTTATGTCAAGCCTCCCACACCCAAGGCTCATGGCAGGAGATGGAAGACAAGTAGCTGGTTGTTGTCTTGTCCAAGGGCTGACCAAGGGTTGCCTTGTGCAACACCCCAGATGAAAGTGAGAACAGGACTCGTGCCTGCATGGCAGATTCATCCCAATTGCAGAGGGGTTAATCGTGTCGTTAATTTTCCCTTCAAGGCTTAAGCAGTCAGAAGTTGTTGCATATGACAAGGAGAACAACCCGAATCAGTTAAACCTCCCAGCAGGTCGGTAAACAGATAAATCAGAGAGGTTCCTTAAGCATAATATCACAAAGAATTCCCTTTATACTCACAAAGGACAACGAAGTAAAACAAGCACACTTGCACATGATTAGCTAGGGCACAATAAAAGGATGATCTCACTTTATTACAATGATTTGGTGCTATATTCCCTTGCAGTTTAATCAGTTTGTCACGTGCCTGATGCCCTGTTAGAAAAACTGCATTTCCCAGCCACGTTACCTGCCAGAGTGATAAATGATGGTGCCTTTGAGTTGTTCTCTCATGCTAACCTCTCTTGATAATTTGCTTTAATTCACGGTGATGTCTTTCCTTTAGAGCCTGCCTTGATCCTAATGGTGGAAAAATTAAGACATTACCGAAGATCTTTGGATGTGATGGCTGTGGTGGAGAGTGTTCCTAAAACTTCTGTAATGTAACAGTAAAAGTGCTGTTAATCTCCCTGTTAGTATGTACAGATTCCTTGCATTTGACTAAGCTAGCAGTGTCCTTCAGTGTTGTACCTGCCATGCAGTTCTACTATTGCAGTTCCATCCATGATGAGCAGTAGAGTTTGTACTAATGTGTTCTTATTACAGCTGCATGGCTTGTAGCTCTTTGGTGTTGTGTAAGACAAGCAGTTGTACACACACACACACACACATTTATACATATTATTATTTTTTCTATGTTTGCCATTTTTTCACTCTAAAAGCTTCACTTTCCTTCTGTGTTGCAAGGTGAATGTAGCTGAATAACCTGTTGCACTTNTTCTATGATATGATTCTATGATAACCTGTTACACTTTTCTTTCCAATAGGACAGGTGGAATTTTAAAGTGCCGTGGTTTTTTTGAGGCACTCATCTCAACAAAGCCAGCACATCTTGCTGTTCTTCAGTGCTTAGCATCCATTGCTCAGGCAGTTAGGAAATACGTGTATAAATACATTTCAGATCTGCACTTTTGCCTTCGTGCTCAGAGGAATACTGAACAAAATAAGTATTCCGAGGGGGTAGGACACTTGTAGTTACAGTTAAATTGTGGAAATAATTTTCAGTGCATGGTTAGACTTTGTTTCTGATGCTAATAAGTGGAAAACTTCATGTTGCAGTCTAAATTTGGACATCCCTGTGATTCAGCTTTGTGGGAGGAAGTAGTATTGAAGAGAGAATTCTGTCGCTAACTGACGAGTGATGTGTCACACCAGCAACTCGTAGAACTGTGACCCTCTTTGTGCTTATGATAACCATTGTGATTTTGAAATCTTAATATCTTTGTTGTTCAAAAAGATGAATAAAGCCTCTGCACCTTTAGGTGTCAGTTACTTTAATACATCTGCCTGAAAGTGCATTAGGAGATGTGATTTGTAGAAGTTTGTACAGTGACTTAGAAATCAGTCATCTGTTGATTGCAGCCTTTGTGATTCCTTTAAATTCTCTGAAGTTGCAAGTTGTGTAAAACAGGTTAGAATTTGACCCTTGTATTCCCAAATCCTGCTTTTCCTTCCTTTGGAATCGTTCTCTCTAATGTTCTTTCTCTGGTGTAATATTCTTCAGAAACTTGAGTTTGAGAAATGTTCTTTGTTACTTATTCTTCATATTTACTGTTACAGTTATATTCTCTGTGCCTTATAATTTCTATATATATATGTATATATAGCATTTTCTGAAAACTGGCTAGATATTAATCTGAATTTTTGCATTGACAGGCTTAAATGTGTGCTGTAGTCAAACATGAGCAGAAGCGAAATGATTTCCTACTTCTTATAGTCCACCTAAACATGTATTGACATTCTCCCCAAAGTCATTTGAACGCAAATCCAAACATCAAATACCCAAGTGAAGGAATCTGCGGGTGCAGATGAGCATGAGATTATGAGATTTATCTCCAAGGTCACAAAAATGTGTTCTGCCTTTTGAGAAGTCTGCATGGTGATGTTGAGTGGATCGTTCGTTGTGCACCATAGTTGGTGCTGTGTGTTCCCAGCAGTTCAGCCTCCAGTGATTAGCAAGAAGTGCTAGCCTTATATTTTCTGTTAGCACTTTCTTAATGCCAAGGGTTCAGGTTGAAGGTTTTGTAAAACATTCTTTTCTTTTGCGTTTAGCTTTGCTGCGAGCTGTATGATTAACAATTTCTTTAAAGATAGAGTTAAAGGTTCACATAATAATTGGTGGTATAGAAGCAGTCTCCTACACAAGCTGTAATAGTTCTTCATGGTCTGTGTAAGATAATCACATGATCTATTAGGGATGTGTTCGCTTGGATGCATAATATTGTGTTGTATTAATGATAGTGACAGATTTTTGCTTTGTTCTGAAAGGCTGCACAGAATGAGTGTGAATCCCTTTAACTTCACTCAAAGCAGCCCCCTCAGAATTGTAACTCAGTGTTTGCTAGAGTGTGAAAAATGGAACAGTGCATGAGCAAATGCAGTCAGGCTGGAGCAGTGTTGTTAACTTGAGGAAACTTGATTAATTTAGATATTTCTTTTGGCTGGGAAATGGGTTAATATATGGCTTTCATAGCCTAAATAAAGACAAAATGATACCTGTAATCAGAAAAGCTCAGTTAGAACTAAAGATCTATTGAACAGCTCCTGTAACACCAGCTGCATTGCAGGACACGGGTTCATAGCCAGTTTGAGATGAGCTTCAGGTATGGATCAATCTATATGCTCAATATAGTTCCAATTTATCAATACCTGAATAACTGTATCTGCAAACCAGTCTGCAATGCAGACAGAATTTAGATCTTGGGGTAGACTGCTTATGTGCAATGATCCCTGTGTTGGGCAAGGGAAGAGCAAAGGAGAGAGTGATATTTAAGTGGTTGTTGGTTGATTTTGTTGTCGTGGGTTTTTTTTTTTTTTGATGCTTTTCTCTTAGAATAACTACTCATAACTACTCTGTAGTGCTGCATGGTTTAATGATGTATGTATTGTGCAGTTTGCAAGTCTTCTGACTCAATGCAGAGGTAAGAAAGTACAATCGTAATCCGGATTCAGTGTTATCCTTCCTAGTGGAATGGGAGTGGAGAAGCAAACTTTTTGAAGAATGCTGTAAAATTTTTGCCATCTTGTGATTCAAAGAATGTTTGAAGAGCTCTTCTTCTCCGTGTTCCCATTCTTTTTTGACTTCAACACAGCTCTCACTCCTCCAGCTCTCCTGTTATCTCTCATCTATGCGTTCCATTGCTGAAAAATTTTTCTTCTCACTGTAGTCCAGGCTAAAATACTGGAAAGATGAGACTTCTTGAAGGTGTCTAGGGTATTTAAAGTAACTTTATAAGCACCAAATTGAAACTTTTGGAACTTGGCTTATTTTATGTGATGTGCTTGAGAAGACTCAACATAGTATTGGAGGAGCTGCAGTGGCCCAGTGGAAATACTTGCACTGACTGGTTGTGAGGGCTATGGCTCTTTTAGAGCTTTGTAGTGCCAAACTCAGTGTTTTTGAAGGGATTATGTCTACCTGGTGCTAGGGAAGGTAAAAAGTTAAACAAACAAAAACAAACCCACACAAAACAAAACAGAAAAAAGAAAACAACCTACATTGGCTACTCCATCCAAGGAGAAAAATTGA
This sequence comes from Penelope pileata, assembly GCA_013396635.1. NCBI lineage: Eukaryota > Metazoa > Chordata > Aves > Galliformes > Cracidae > Penelope > Penelope pileata. Next base: position 623,111 of record WBMW01004066.1, on the reverse strand, counting down.
TCATTTGGGGATGAACGTGAGCTTTTTTTAGTTGCTGCATGCTGTAACTGAGTTCACAGTTTTCATTTTTTGCTTTACTAAACTTCTGATGGTTGTATTATAATAACATCAGTCCCAGCACCTCAGTAAGATCCTGATGATGCTGGCATTTATGCACCTGCTAAATTTGGCTTGCGCAAGTAATCCAGCCAGCAAGACTGCCTGGGAGACTTCCCTTAAAATATGTGCTGGCTTAGCAGAATAAAGCTGACTTGGTGTACTTAATGAATCTGAAAAGATTTCCATGAAGTACTTGCTCAACTTTAGCTTATTTTTGCAATCTTGAGAACAGCTCATTAATTGGTAGGAGGCTGACCATCCCTTTGGACAAAAGAAGTTAGGCTCAAAATTCCAGTTTCTCTCCAACGCAGCTGAGTATCTGATTTTGATCTTCAGTAGAGTGGCCCCATTTGTTTTAAATGAGACTTTGAGTTTAACGTATGCTTTATTGTTCTCCTCATCTGCCTCATTCTGTCTGATTTTTCCCAAAATATCACAGGCTGAGTCTGGAGGCACCTCAGGTTCATGTAGGCCCATGCTGCCCAACAGGGCCACCAGAGCTGTACCCAGCCCCTTATCCAGGTGGGTTTGAAGATCCCCAGGGAGGAGATCCCACAGCCTCCGGGTCCCTGTGCCAGGGTTCCAGTTTGTGCCCAGTGCCTCTGAGCCTGCACTGGGCACTGCTGGAAGGAGCCTGGCTCCATCCTCCTGCACCTCCCCGCAGGGATTTATGGCCATGGGTGGGATCCCCCTGAGCCCCCCCTGCTCCAGGCTGAGCAGCCCCAGCTCCCTCAGCCTCTCCTCCCAGCAGAGCAGCTCCAGGCCCTGCAGCACCTTTAGGTCCTGTGCTGGGCTCTGCCCGGTGTGCCCAGGCCTCTCTGGTACTGGGGCCCAGAAATGGATGCTGCTCCAGGTGTGGCCTACTCACCCACCCCCAGTTTTTCCTCTATGCCCAATCTTCTCACTGCTTCTCTCCCAGTTTCTGTACCTGCCTGTGCTTGGATTATGATTCACATAGGTTAATCTTTTCATACTTCTTGGGATATTACTATCCATTATATGCTGTACATTGTATATTACCGTAGGGTAAGGTCATACTGTGAGAGTTCATGCATGTTGTATATACAGTTGTACAGTGACAGGAAACTTTGTGCCATTGCCTTCTTAGATACACTGAGAAAATCTTGTATTTAAATCTTAAGGATCAAGTCTGTAAAGTACCTGTTTTTCCATGGCTTTAATTGATATTTTTAAAGCCCTCTTGTCTGAAGAAGGATTTGCTGCAGTGAATGAGGTTTGAGGTTGGAGAGCAGCAGGTGTGAGGCAGTTGTGCATTTGGTTTTCTGTGCAAACTTGGTCTGGTTGCTTATTTGAAATAAGGTGGGTAGTTTGCCTTACGATGACGTGTGCTGAAAGCTTGTAAAGGCTTGTGTGGTTTTATGTTTAAATTTTTGAGTACACAATTTATCCTTTACTTTGTTTCGGGGAATTATTCTGCTAATTCGCTTTCATATCTTTGTTCTCCTATGATCTGATTAAAGAAATGACCGTGTTATTTTTGAGTATGAGACTTAGAGGCCGTTCAGTAGCTATTGTATTCTTTAGCTCACTTGTTTTCTTCATTCCCCAAACTCCTATGTGCTCTGAATTTACTGTTTTGGTCCATCCTTACTGCTGCCTTATTGTCTGGAACATTTCCTATTGATTTTCTGTGTTGGTGACTATTTCCTCTCTGAACACAGTTGTGAAGAATTGAAAGTAATTTGGTCAGAGAAGGTTTTGTGCTTCCTAAGATCTAGAGGACCATTTAAAATCTTTTCTGTAACCTGATTTGAAGGGGTTTGATATTCTTGTTTATTGAGTTGTTATTTTATTGAGGTCACTTTGTACGTTCCTTTCTCTTTGGAAAGCTTTGTTTTTGGCACGGTGTGAAAAGCTGTTTTGCCTTCTTTTTCCTTAGAAAAGTTCTTAAATATGAAATAAATGTAATATTCCACTTTGGGGTTCCTCTGCAAACCATATGCTGAAAGCAGAGCAGCAGGAGATTCACTTTCACAGAACAAATTGTTTGTAATTTCATCATTGTCAGTGAAACCCTTCTTGTGCAGAATTTAAGGAAAATTGAGCACTTTGAGGTGAAAGGATATTTATTAGCAAGTATTGATCTGCAAGTTCTGAATTGCAGAGATAAGTGATTAATGTGTCACATAATCTGTCAGAATTTGAATGTGTTCTTGTTAAATGGTTCATTCATACGATAGAACTATCAGGTTGGAAATTATCTGTTATTATCTGGTGTTTAGACGGATAGAGCAGCAGTTGGGAACACGCTTCAAGGATGCTACTGGATTTTTTTTTTTTGTCTGAGATTTGCATATATGGGGATATCAGTGTTGTCAGTGAGGTCTTGATCTACAATGTGTTGAGTGCTTTGGCCCTAATCCAGAAAAGCAATTAGATGTATGGCTTGATTGGGAGCGTTCACGTGTTGTAAGTTGTGTGTGCTTAAGTGCTTTGCTGGCTAAGGGCCAGGCTGCCCAGCACCTGGCAGGGTGAAGATATTTCTGTAATAAGCTAAGGTAGAACCTTTGTCAGAAGGTGATGGAAGCTTATTTCCATATTGTTACTGGGAAATAACCCAGCATCAATCTCCAAGAGCAGCAGTGGGGAGTTCTGTGTTTCCTGAATGTCTCTGTCACTCGTGGGGCTTCTGGGCTGGGAGAGTAAAGCAGTCATTTCCACTCTGCTATTTGTCAATTTGCGGGTGGAGTGATCTGTGGCTAGCAGTTCGTTACCTGTTTAACAAAATCAGTCCTGTTGGGATTAAAAATGTCATTCCTCAAAAAGTGTGAGCTTTGCTGTACTAACAATACCGGGCACCTGTGTCAATGTTATATTATTCCCATGAACTGATGGATAAAAACGTTTTCTCCTGTGCTTTCAGACACAGCAATATGAGTATGCAGTGAATAGGGGGAACTGGTGGGTTAGACATGGGCATTTAATTGCTCCAAGGATTTGAGTGTTCTGTGTTCATGTCCTCTTCAAAAGCCAGGCTGTCTACAAAGAGACATCACGTTCCTGTTCTTCGGACGGATTCCAAGGGACCACAGACCTACCTGTTACCTAAATACACAAGACAAAGATGGGGAAGGGGGACACCTAAGTTGATACGTAGCAAGCACTCAAGTTAAAGAATATCATGGGGGAAAAATAGTAGAAATGTTTTTTTAAACTCTAACTCTCCAAGCTAGTGTGCTCTTCACCCAACAAGAGAAGACATTCTCAACCCTAAGGTTATTCAGCTTCTATGAGACATATTTCAAGTGCACTTCAGAAGTACTCATCTTAAAAAGTTGATTTGGAGCATGGTATGGGTTGAGACACTTAGATTGGAACGGGACACATAACAGAAAACTTGCCACAGGGTGTAAGTAGCAATTAAAGAAAATGTAAGAAATCTGCCTCGTAATATTTAAGACAAGACTTGATGTTCAAATATTAAGGGCACAGGGGGAGTAGTGGTTTTTTGCTGTCTGTTTTTTAGAGAGAGTCAGTGGTGTTTTTTTGGGGAAAATTGAATAACAGGCCCTTTCAGCAAGTTTAACTTAAATTTATGATCTTAAAAATAGGACACTGACAAAGAAAACAATGGATTTTAACATTTTCTGTTTTTTTTTTTTTTGTTTTTTTTTTATCTTTACAAATGATAATGCCTAAAATGTATGATGGCTCTTCAGTCAGAGGTGGATGAACAGGTATTATGTTGGACACATCTAGTTGTCATGATAATTCAGTAGGGACTGTTTTCTTATCTGTATGAAAATTGGGTGATGATAGATGCCAAAAATATTTGTCTTCAGTAGTAAAGTAAATATTTGCTGTCTAAGTGTCCCCATCAGTGAACAAATCACTTGCAAACAGCAACATATTGCAGGAAGGAGAATGCATGAAATTATATGAAAATTAAAGATGAAGCAACTGAATGAAAAATGGATATCAAATAGAACTAAAAACCAAGTTAGATAAAAATTGTAAAAAATAGGTGGTTGGATTCCCTGCTGATGGAGAAAACCAAGATATGGAGTGCATTATGCAAAGGTGGTGAGATGACAAATGTCAGTGGAAATCTGTAAAGCTGTTTGCAGACTGTGCATGGAAGACAGACTTTTTGTAGGAGGTGGAGGAACATGGCTTTATTTAAAGAATTCCTCTGTCTAGTGAGATAAAAATTCAGAGTAGAGGGGGGAATCACATGTAGAGATGAAAATATTGTGCTGTGAAAATTGAAGTGTATTAGCAGGTTTTTATTAGTCTGGGTTGAGGAATGGAAATGGGGATGTATTTCTTTTGAGAGAGTTCTTAGAACAGCACTTGTTAAAATAATGGTGGCTGTCATCCTCCGTTATTGATGTTGTAGTTGGGTAGGTGGAAGAGTGAGATCCAGTTGAGGCAGCTCCTGAACAGTTCTCGTAATGGCTCGTTGAAGACCCCACCATAGGTGGGAAGTGGTTTTTAGGCTAAATCTTGGCACGTTCAAAACAAGTAAATTGAGCTACCTAGTAGTTGTTTGTAGAGTATATGTAATTATGTGGAGCATCTGAAGGAACAAGCTGTGTATCAAGTAATAAAATTGGCAGCAAAGGAGGTTAAGTAAAAGATTAAATTGCAAAGTCCTAAATAAGGAAAGGAAGCACAATTCTTAGTTTGCCAGTTTTCAGTTTTCCACTCATGGAATGATGTCTCTTTGAACAGTAAGAAAAACAGCAGATAGATGAACAATATCGCAGCCAAGGTTGGAAATGGGTTTGTTTGGCACAAGTAAATTTAGAAATCAAAGCTCAGGAGAACTAATACTCTGAAACACACTTCTAGAGTAGTCAGTAGGGCAGATGACCATTGTGGGATTTGAAGATCAAATGTATTTGATACGTCTCTGGACCATTAAAAGGAAGACACCTGTAGAAGTTTTGGTTTTGTTGAATTGTCCGTGATTGTGTTAACTTAAAACAGGAAAGCTAACTGATTTCTCTGAAACTAGTCCTGCTTTTGAAATTGTAGATGAAGAAGTTATCCTGAAACTTGTCTTTTCTGATGATAAAGATGTGCAGCCAGAGCTTAAGGCTTTAGAAGGAACTTTGAAACTAAACTAAACTCAAAAGCAGGGTGTCAGAAGAGTTTTTAGGTAGGAAAAGTGTGAAGTCACTGAGATGCCTTAAAAGATAAGTAACCTACTGTTAAAGCCTCCAGTTGAGCATAAGTGGCAATGGCTTATTTATATGTGCAGAAATGTCTAGAAATAATTTCTGTAAGGGAAAAAATCAGCTTTTGTGAGTTTTGTAGAGTTCACATAGTGCACTTTTAAGGGATAAAGAACTTTTCAATGGATCAATGTAGACTTTGAATTAAATGTTTTTTATTTTTGTGTATGTTTTGTTTTTCTTTTAATTGATTTTAAAAAACCTGACCTGGAGGCGTAAAGTAAGAATCGGTGAAAAATGATCAGAATGAGAAGAAGAAAGGCTAACTCTTTTTTCTGCTATCACACATGGTGCTTATCAGGCTCATTAGTGGTCTTCTGAAAGGACTGTGCAGGAGGAGAGCAAATTTTGACACCTGCTATAAAATCTTCTGGTTTATTTGGGAGAAACATAGACTAATGAAGTTAGCAAATGGGTGTTGAAGGGGAAAACAAAATTATTTGATTATCTTCCTTGGGTCTGAATTAGCAAAAGACAGAAAAGTGGGTGTCATTTTCAGAAAGCTTAGTGGCAGCTACACATGTGCAAACTGTGACTCAAGCTAACAAGATGCTAGGGTGCGTAAAGAATTGGTATCAAACTAAATTTGATACTGGCTGTAGAGAAAGGAGTATTGCAAGCCTCAGCTTGGTCTCTGCCCCGAATAGTCTATGCTCATCTTGAAAGATTTTGTGGAAGGAGAAGGGATTAGGAGAGGGGCTGGGGTGGTCATAGTGTGCATGCAAACTGCTATCTGAAGAAAGGTAGAAGAAGTTGGGCTTGTTTTCATTATGGAGAAAATAAATTAGAAGGAATGTGATGAAATAATGGATGGGATAAGAAGGGTGGGTGGCAGTTCCTGTTTGATTCCTGCTCCACGAACATGGAAGAAGGGTGTTCAGTGCAGTGAAGAGGTAAGAAATGCAGAATGGATGCAAAGCAGTAGCTTTTTCATGTGACTACAGTTAGTCTAAAACTTGCTCTGCTAAGGTTCATGATCTCTTTAATTCAATATCTCTTTAAGGATTTAAAATTTGTAATGAGAAAAGGCCTAAAGAGTGTGGGCACTTGGATGGATCTTTGGTCATAAAATATGTCACAGCAATCCGTGTTTCCCATGAGCATGTACTGTGCAGATTTGAGCATAAAGGAAACTAAACTTGTCTGCTCAAATTTAAGATCAAATGTAAAAGGAGAAATCAAATCTATATTTTTAGGTACTTCTCCATGGGTTCCATTTTCTGGATTCCATTTGAAGAGGATTTCATCTGAGTCTGTATTATTCCTCTTCCTTATTTATTATTCCTCATTCCTCTTCCTTCAGTTCCATGAGTAGGTCCAAGAGTGAGGATATCAGTACTGGATTGAAGAATCGGCCAAATCTGAAGAAAATATTGTGAAATCCAATGGTGGAAGACCCATGTAACTTAATGACAAAGCATTTTTATATTAGTTTTGCATATACCTTCTTAAATGCTACTCAACAGGCCCAAAACAAATGGAGACAGATTGATTGGGGCAAGGAGAATGTTGTCCTCTTTATAATCTTAATTCTGGATGGTTAATTCTGGATTAAGTGTTAAAGAAGTTGTCACAGTAAACCTGGACTATCCAGAGAAAACAAAGACCAAATCCTAAAGAAAACGAAACAATGCAATATCCAATAAATTCCAGTGAAAGCTGAGAATAGGAAAAGCAGTAATTAAGATGTGTCATTCATTAGCCTGGTAGCCCAAGTGAGAGCTTTGCTTTTGTGTTGTCCAAAATCCCATCTCTTAACCCTTTGATCAGTCACATTTGACTGACAGATAACCATTTAAGTTTGGACGTTCCTACAGGTTTGGTGTAGGTACGTGACCTGGTTAGCGGTGCCTCCGAGCAAAAGACTGTGTGATAATAAACGTATAGAAATCTACAGAGGAGAGTGATACTGTGAATGACCTCGCCATGGGAAAAGCTTCAGCCAGAGCTTGTGCTTTGCGATATACATGAGATGAATCAACTGTGAAACCAGTGCCACAGAAAACTAGGCTCCTCACATGCCATCTGCTAAGCAGCTGAAAAAGAAATGAATTTCATATTGTCAGACAAATGTAAGAATATATTCTGTTGTTAAGGAATGAAAATGCAATGAACCTCAGGTACAAAATGCAAAAATCCCAGGTAAAATGCATAGCAATTATGGGATAACTCTTTTCTACAATTCAGTAGCTTAAAGGTGGGTTACATTTTACAGCGTGAAAATACACAGTGCTTCCAAAATTCACTGACCCGTTTGTTTTTTATTTTTTTTCAACATCAGATTGTGTTTCTTACTCATTTTGCCCCCATTTATATTGGATACTGAACTCAGACTCCAGTTCTACAAGATCTAACCGATGGTTGAGTTGCAGGAAGAGTTCATTGGGCTCTCTTACTGGGTCATGTTCAGTCTCCCTTTCTCTTTAAGGACCCTGCTGAAATTTTTTACATGGTAGGAGTTAGAAGATTTTTTTTTATTTCCCTTCTTCCTTCTCATATTTCCTCAGTCATTACATTATTCTCACTTCTGCTTTGTGCTAATGATGGCATGAGCAACACCTTCATCCAAGGAGAACCATGACTTTCAAAATCCCAAGAGGTTCTGGAAAACCAGAAAAGGGAAACCAGAAGCAAAGGAAACCAGAAGCAGTCTTAGAAAAATGAGTCAGGGAGAGAACCCTGAGACTTCAGAAGCACTTATTTTAACTCTGACTTCTAGGAAAAATGTAGAAACCCATAAACTGCCTAAATATATAACATCAGAGGAGGTTTTGCTGTTGCTATATGTCAAGCATAAACTTGATTTAATTTCCTACCGAGAGCTGGTGGCAGGGATTGTGGAGGAGGGAGGAGCAGTGGGTGGCCCATGTCCTGGCGACTGGGAGCCTTCTGTTGGCATTTCATGCACTTTTTCTCATAACTGACTTGGGAAACTGTGATGGAGATAAAACTGTAATGAGATGGGGTAAACAACTGCCTGGAAAAGGATAAGTTATGAAGGGTTCACTATTAAGGGATTTGTCTAATGGGTCTTTTGAGTGCTTTGTCTGGGGCTTGGTGCTATTCAATATTTCTGTTAATGGCTTCAATAGTGCAGTAGAGGATCGTTAAACTTGCAAATGCCATACTGGAAGGAGGGTTTTGGAAGCACTTTGGAGGACATGATTAGTATTTAGAAGGTCTTAATACTGAGTGTAAAAGGAGAGGTATGCATGCTGTTATTTCTGTGTACATACGAGGTGAGTAGTTGGCTGTGTCTCACCTTCAGACAAGGACTTGGTCGGTAAACAGGATCATAAACAAGATGTGAATAAATATGTCACAAAAACCAACAAAACAGCTAAAAGAAAGAACTAAAACCTTCAAATATTACCCTGCTGAGTACCAGAAGAATATGGCCTGCAGGATGTTGGGAAGTAATCCCGTTCTAGTCAGTGTTGAGAAGATTTCAGCTGCAGTGCTGTATCCTCTTTGGCCATGGTCTCTCAAGGAGGAAGCCAAACCATCAGAGGGAATTCAAAGGAGATCATGATCAGAAGCCTAGGAAAAAATGACCTGAGTTAAAAAAAAAAAAAAAAAAAAAACAATCTATCCAATCTATCTACTCAGAGATGAGAAGGCTTAAGGGGTGGAGGGAGTCCTTTGCTTTCAAATATATCAAGAGTTGAAAAGAAGAGGGGGCTTGTATGTTTGTCAGGATATGATAGGATAGGAAGTACTGAGCTTGAAGACTGGCAAGGGAGATGAACATTTCTTGGCTTTATGTCTAACCTAACGGCCAGTGTGTGTAAGCAGTGAATGATTTAGGGATGTTAGATTGTGTAGCATCCTTAAAAACTTCCAAGCATCTGTCAGACATGACAACTTAACGGGTTCTTTAGGACATGAGGATGGACTGGGTGATCTCCAGAGGTCTTTTCCAATTTTCTGTGATTCCAGGGAAATCACTGGGATTACAGTCCTGCCATCTGCAGTGATGGATGAAATGCTAGAGGACCAATCCACCAGCTCACCGGTTATCAAAGCTTTGAAACTTCACCTGTTTGATTTATTTCTAAATACAGCCTTGCAAGCTGGGATTTGGAAGAACAAGGCTTTGCAATTAAATGTAGAATTAACGAAAGGGGGAGGGTATGTACTGCATTTAACTTCACACTTCTGATTTAAGTGCCAGAATTAAAATCATCAGCTCTCTGTGTGGTCCCCTTATTTGTAAGAATTCAAGTGACATTAAAATTGGATTAGTAATGAGCTTTTGGCTGAAGGACCAATATTAAAATCAAGGGAATCTGAAGGAGGAGGGAGGGGGAGCGGTGGTTTCCTTGTGAAGTCTTCACTGGCAGTAGCAAACTGTGTGTGTTTGTTTATATAGATGTGCACACATCTTCCTCTTCCTAAAAGCTTTATCTTTGTCTCAGCCCCGTACCAGAATCTTACTTGCCTCTTGATTTATAAATTATTTACACTTGGACTGTGATGCATATAAATTTTTTGAAAATAAAGGTATATATTAGTCCTCCACTTATGAGTGATAGGATCAGGGGAAAAGCAACAGACTAATGGAAGGGAATAAGGAAGCACTTGGGAGCTGCTGGCTCATGCTTGACAGTGATTTGTATGTCTGTAGGTTATTGAAGTGCACAGTAAAATCGTGCCTGTTGCCTTTTCTTTGTTTGAGTGTTGCCTTCCCTCACCTGGATTGAGAGGAACTGCATTTAGGGGTAATGGTGGTCCTAGATTTTTTGCCCTTCCTTGGGGCCGTGCCAGAGGCACATCTTTTCTCAGTGCAATTTCTGTTAATTGCATCTGTGTAATATCAAAAGACTACAGCACAGATCAGACCCCCAGTATACTTGACACTGAACAGATACTCGGTGAAATTGCTCTGCTGAATGTTGCTTGAGACAAAGGATATTGGTTGTGAAAGAGAGAAAACTAAGGTTGTGCTGCAAACTGGTACATGAGCTGAAAAGATGCTCTGGATCTCTCTGATTCCTGGTCCAGTAGCTTTGTTCTGTGTGTGTTCAGAAGCTCCCTGTTGCATCAATTGTAAATAACAGTGACACATCTCCCTGCAGTGTTGTCCAATTCAGTAAGATAACCTCTTCCATCTCATCTCATTTGCATCAGCTGCTGTGAACTTGGCTTTCTTTGTTTGGATTTTGTTTGTTTTACATTTGAAAAATTCTGTACACTCGAAATTGTGCACGCTATAATGGGGAGGAAGAACTCTTAACTAACAGCTTTTTTACCCATTGATGGTAGATGGGTGTCACACATCAATAAATAGGTAATTCTCAGAGCTGCCAACATTATTAGATTGCAAAAGATGGTAAATGTACAGACTCCCTTGTGAGTCGCAAATGTCTTAAAAAACCTCACAAGTAATTATCTGAAATGGAGACAAGTTAATGCAGGTTTTGTATACTCATTTCTTCTAACCCTGTTCGTGGTTAGAAGCCATTCAGTACTTTGGTATTTAAAGTTACATGTATATATGTTAAATGTACCATAGCATAACCAGGCACGTAAACATGTGCCAAACTGCGGTCGTGAGCAGTGAAGGGTGGGCTTTGCAGATTACAACATAATAGATTTTAGAACAATTGCACAGAAGCTGGAAATGGTAAATAGTGCCTTCACCAGCTGAGATGAATTTGACAGTCCTCTTTTTTTTTTTCCTTAGTGTTATGTTATAGTGTTAGTATATGTTATTCAATGAGGTTGTTGTAATTATTCCAGTAGCACAAAGCAGGGTCTGTCTGCAGTGTGCTGATGAAATAAATTTGTTTTTAATCCCCAAAATTGAGGAGCAGGAGTGCATTGATGCAGTTGGTTTGGTTTTTACCTCGGAGGACAGTTTGCCATGGCACTGACATCTTTCCTTTTGAGAAAGCCAGCACTTAAATGGTAGCAACATTGGCTGAGATGTGAAATTTATGTTGCAACCATCTGCTTTATCTTGGCTCCACCCAGTGGCACGAGCCTGCCACTTTCACACACACTGCAACTTCTGCATGAACCTGGGATGTTACATGGGGAAGTGTTGGCTTTTGTAAGACTTAAGGTGTTGTCCAAATGCACTCTGCCTTTATGATCCCGTCCCAGGCAGCGGAGCTTGTGGTTGGACTTCATTCGTCCTCGTCCCTGTGCTTGATGTTGTTCAGACTGAAATGTATCATTCACCACTAAAGTGAGTATTTGGAGAGACTGAAGGCAAAGCTGGAGCCTGCTTGCAGAGATCCAGCCTTCCAGAGCAGCTTGCTTGGTGACCTGATGTGTTGCAGTGGTTTTCTTCCAATTTTCAAGATAAATCTCCACCTCAGTTGTGCAATTGCAGTGCAAATGACAAATATTATTACTTAACAACTGAGTGTATGGCAGTAGCCCGAGGATGTTCCTGTGAGCTGGAGTTTCACTGGAAAGGACCAGGTTCAAAGGGATTCCTACTGAGGAAAATACAGATATATTCATATATTCATGTCCTACAGCAAGGTAAGATGGAGATGCCATGGTATGTGCAGGAGGAGCTCCTTTCTGAGCATAGTGCCAATATGTTGTTTGCTTTAGAGCCTATAAAAATACAAAGTGTTGTTTTTATTGGTGTGGGGTTTTTTTTTTGTCAGGCTTTTAGCTTTAAAATGGATTCCTGTTGCATTTACACTTCCTTTTGGCAATCTCCTGAAATGTTTTTACTGAAGGAAACAATGACATGCATGATTGGTTTGGATATTGGAAGCCACACAGTGATTCCAGGAGCACTTATGCTTTTCTGAGTAAACAGAAGCAATAGTTTCAGGTCTTGCTGGAGAAATTTTATCTAAAATAATTTCTCTCAGATGAACACTTCCCAGATCAGATGTGTTTCAACAGGGTGCAGAGCATCCTCAGTGCGGAGAAGCGCTTTAGAAATGAGCTCAGGGTTCAGCACTTCACTGCTGGAGGCCTCGGATGGGATCGTGGGGAGTTGTCCCGATGTGCACTTGTCAAGAGAACCCTTAGGAGCAGTCAGAGGACACAATCTGGTGCTGTTATGGAAAAGGCAGAGCTCAGGCAGCATTGCTGCTGTGTGCTGAGTCCTGCAAGAGCCTTTGATGCCGTGGCAGAGGGAGAAACACGTGCCTGGGAAGAAGCCGTGATGCCAGTACTGGCCTTTGCTTGTCTGAAGTTTGATGCTTTCTTAAAAAATGCTTTTGATGAGCAGAGATGCTCTCAAACTGGCTTTGGGAAAAGTCTGTCTTTTCTTTCTCTGGTTATCAATTTGATTTCGTACTTTTCATTAGTATGTGAGCAATTTGTATCTCCCTGGGAATAGGAAGTCCCTTGCTTCTCCCTACCTGTTCCTCATCCTCGTGTAGGAATTTATTTCACTATTCCTACTGTATCCGTTTGAAGTGTGGAGTAAGAAATCTCTTCAAGGTCACATTCCTCCTCAGAACTAATGATGGTGTTTTTCCTAATCCCATTACAAGGTCCCCAGTATCATTAGATGCAAGCGTTACTGTTTAGCTTCATTTGATAAGCTGATGAAAGGGGGAGGGAAAGGCTCCCTGATGCAGAAAGACATTCAAGAGCCTACTGTAATGGAACATGATCAGAAGTGGGATAATCTGCTTAACGTTGGCATTTTGGTGGCCTGGTGCTGTGCCTTTTGTAGAGGGACATGAAAGGCAGAAGGGGTAGCCATCCTGATGGGTGCTTTAAAAAGGAGGAATGGCTCATGTGTGAGAGCTTTGAACAACTTCAAATTGTTATTGTTTTACCCCAAAACCTGGAAATAGGGAATCTTCTCTATGCTGTGAGCTCCCCCCTCTGGCATTAAGGTGTTTGTGATAACATCAAAGACTCCAAAGCTTTACAGAAATGCATATTTCTGGAATAAGGTCAGTGGTAGTTTCTTAAGTGTGATATTCAGCCTCCAAACCCAGCGTGCAGACAGCACCGCACCGATCACATCCATCACTGCCATCCATTTGGGGATGGGAGGAACATGAAACCCTACTTATTGTGAGTTTCACAAAGCAGGTCTTAGTTCTGCTGTCGTTTCAAAGATGTTGGTGGCCTTCTAAGCTGGGCTTGAGGTGGTGGCTGCTGGGTTGATGTCAAAGGGGAACATGCCCTTTTGTCAACGTCTTGGAGTCTCTACGCTCGTTCCTACGTTTGCTGCTGTAGCATTTTGCTGTTCCTTTGTAAAAACCCTTCACAGGACTAATTTCATGGGCTGCTTCTCTCTGTGAGGTGCTTTGCCCCTGGGCCACAGTTGTCGATTCAGATGTGGTTGGGTCTTCAACGATTTGGTCAATTAGAAAATGCCAACGTGTATTTAAAGAGCCTGGGAAACATTTTTTTTGTAAAGTCTGGCACTTGCTATGCAGAGCTGCTTGGAGTGATCTTATTAAGGCACTTTGAAAGGAGCGAGATCTGAAAGTCTTCGAGTTAATTTTGACAAATGCCGGAGATGACACACGAACTTACAACGCGACGTCACAGCTGTTCCTCCTAGATCTGGTTAAAAGCCTTTTATGTACAACAGAGCAACAATACTGGGTTTAAGTACAGCAGATTTTTTGTAATCCTCTTTTACCTCACATGCCTGCTGCCAGTTGGTGAATCACTGGTGGATAACACCACTGGTGGATAACACCTCCTGGAACAGCAGGGTGGATGTTTCCTTACTCTTCCTCCTTTTTTCAAGTCACGGTGATGAAGTTTTTAATTGATCTGGAAGAAAATAAAGTACCTGGTGGCCGTGTAGTTCTGTTACTCACTTTTATTGAATTTCACTGGTGCTTACACCATTTCTTCCCTACTATTTTATATTGTTTGAAGGCAGAGTCTGCCTTCAGCTTCCACTTCTGAATTTACTTCATGCATTGGGTTCCAATTACAGCAGCCACCTCCATTGTATGTGTTTTTCTTGACCATTTTTTCTGTCCCATACAGCACTGTTGCAGTAACTAGCAGTTACTGTAGCTGCTGTGTGGCTTACTGGAAAAATATATTCTCCTAGGATTAGCTGTAGCTTGTCATTAAAAACTGATGCAGACTTGAAGTCCAGTTTTAAATATTAATTCTTGAAGAAATGAGTGCAGATCTGTATTTAGTTGTACAAATAACTGGCTTTTGCACATTGTCACGCATGTTCATTATGAAGATACGTGCCAGTTTGCAATTTAGTCAAATCTCTGTGTATGTGAAACACGTGGGTCAGTCTGTGGCAGCCGATCCCAATGTGTAGGACCCAAGGCAAAGGTCCTGAAGTCCTTTGCTCTGGGATATCCTTGGGTGCAGTTATTCTTCACCAAGATAGCAATTTGAGCCCTGAGCTGGATGCAGTTCCTACTTTGTAATGTTTTGGCATAAAGTCTCTGTTTCTGGATCCCCCTGAGGTTGCTTTCTCTCTGCTGTACAGCCCTGTATGTAACTGCAGGACGCGTGCTGCTAACAGAACCGACATCCTTGCAGATAAATTGAAATCAGAGGCTGGAATCCTGGTTAATTGAAATAAATCTCAGGTCAGTTTGAGAGTTCAGCACCAAAACCCAGCGCAAACAGCTGCTCACAGAGCAGGCATACTGAATTTACTCCCACCAAAGAAGTTTTTACACTTTTGGCTGGTGATAATTGATGGACTGTACCCTGGAGGGAAGTAAATCTCTGCAAGTCAGATTTATAAGGACCCTTATGTTTATTTGTCAGCATGACACTGTCGTTAGAGGAATAAACTGAGCGAACAGGAGAAAAGCTGACACGTTGAAAAATGTTATATCCTATTTCTGAACTGGACTCCTGCAGTTTTAGAGCCATAAAACTTCTTGTTGTGTGGGATGAGTGGTTTGGAGAATTGGAATTTGTTAGGGAGCCGAGGGCTGGGAGATGTGCAGGTGTTTCTTCAGGAAAGAATCCCAAGGCGTTTTTGTTCTTCTGTGCTGTAGGGATATTGCACGTTTTTGTCAAGTGCCTGATTAAGTTTGACATTTGAAAATAGAACTTCACGCAGAAATAAGTACTGTACTTCTGAGTATTTAATTAAGATGTTTAGTTCCTGTCAAGCCTGGTAGCTTCTCTTCCCTGTTAAGGGCAATACGTCTTCAACTGCTGAAATTTCAGAAACCTGTACTTAACCTTTAATCGTCATTCCATTTACATAGAAGTCTGATTAACAACTTTTAAAGTTCAGGAGCTGCAAGTAAATGCAATTAAAGCCCTTTTGGAGTCTGTTATTAAGAGCTGGCATTTAATGAAGGCTGAGGGCACACTACTGTTGCCATCGACACTGTAGCAGGATGTCTTAAGCAATTAGTTGAAAGCATGAAATACACGAAGTGTGCTGTATTATCCATGAGTTAACATGGTTGGTATTTAAACAGCATGCTGCCTTTTCCTCTCTTTGCTGCTGCTGTGTTGTATGTGCCAGTTTGAGTAGTCAGATAGGTTGAGTTAAGCAGAGCACTGTTCCTCACATGCATTACAGTTGCACGTTTCTTCCTTGGGAGAGGATGCTCTCAAAGGTGAGCGTGCAGCACTGAACATGAGTGAGTAGATCCTCTTCCTTTGTGATTTAAAGATGCTTAGCCCCACTGCAGTTATAACCAGAAGTTTCTACCTGTATCTTCCTCCTCTGCCAAGTGTGCAGAAGCACTGAAGTTTCACTAAATTATAATTGCCCAGCAGTAATCTGCACTCAATTACCTGTTCAACTCTCACGCTCCTCCTTGACCTTTTTACATGCGACGTGAACAAAAAAGAACCCAGTCAAACTGAAAGACAGCGGCTTTTAAACTTGCAGGAAAACACTTCATTTTGTACAGTCTATGAAGCAGGTGGTAATTACACCTTTTGGATTAACTTTATTGCTGTTTGGGCCATTTTAGAGTACAGCTGGCTGGTTACCCGTGCTCTACGCCGTACTGGACCATATGTATTTTACAGCTTCTCATCAATCCTATCAGAAGGACCATGCACTAAAGCAGCCTTGTCCAGCCCATGGGCTGCATGTGGCTCTGCACAGCTCCTAATGCTTCCCAGTCCCTGCTGCTGAACCATCATGGTGGCAGCTCGTCCCAAACTGAGCGGTCCAGCCCGTCCCATCCCCATGTGTGCACCCATCACTCAGCAACAACCAAACATCGATGAGCCTTGGGCACTGCCTGAGCTGCAGCCAGGACACAGGGAGGGCACACTGCAGTGCTAACTCAAGTTATGGCAAAGAATTTTGTGCATTTGGATACATTGGCTAAACGCAGTGTGGNCCAGCCCATGGGCTGCATGTGGCTCTGCACAGCTCCTAATGCTTCCCAGTCCCTGCTGCTGAACCATCATGGTGGCAGCTCGTCCCAAACTGAGCGGTCCAGCTCGTCCCATCCCCATGTGTGCACCCATCACTCAGCAACAACCAAACATCGATGAGCCTTGGGCACTGCCTGAGCTGCAGCCAGGACACAGGGAGGGCACACTGCAGTGCTAACTCAAGTTATGGCAAAGAATTTTGTGCATTTGGATACATTGGCTAAACGCAGTGTGGGAACAGTGAAGAATATGCAGCCTTGCTTTCTGTTTTGATCAAGGAATTTGAGAATAGGTTTCAAGATTGCCAACAAAAAAAATCATCAATTTTTTGGTTTATTTGTGACTATTTTCAGTCAACACAAATACGTTACCTGAGGATTTTCAATTGGAATGAACAGAGTTGCAATCAGACATTCAGCTCAAAGAAAAATTTGATCATGTCTCTCTACTAGACTTATACAAGACCTATTTTATCCTCCTGTCACGATCACGCCTTATTCACGTCATCGCTTTTTGGCAGTACGTCCATTTGTGAACAACTGTTTTCAACGATGAAGCACAGGAAGAGTAAGATTTCACCAAAAATCTCTGATGAAAACCTTGAGAACTCAGTGAGAATTGCAGCCACTTCGATCGAATCAGACTGATGCATTAGTTTCACAAAAACAAGGTCAAATATCTCACTAGTGGTATGGTTTTGTTGCTCTTTTTTATGTTTTAATATAAAATAATAGTAACAAAACATTTATTTTTTAATACACTAACTATATAATGAAAAATGATCCAGGGGATGCAACACATCCCCTGTGAAGACAGGCTGAGAGAGCTGGGGCTGTTCAGCCTGGGGAAGAGAAGGCTCTGAGGTGACCTGATAGCTGCCTGTCAATATCTAAANCTTACTATGGAAACATGCATCAGCACTGCTTTTCTTTTAAGGAAATGAATCATCTGACTCCTTGTGCTGCTCAACTTCATTCTTTTTGTGTGTGTGTGTTTTGTTTTGATCTTGAGGTCCTGACACTGAAAGGAGAAAGCAGTGTTGTTGCTTGGGTTGTTTCTGTTGGCACAATCTGTATTTGCAGAACAGCTGATGTGCCTGGAGAAAATGAAGTGCTGTCCATTTGTTTTATGACCCAGCTATTCATGTTGACTGTTGGTAGCTGGAACAAATACTGATGGCAAATTTATTTCTCTTTTATTTAAATAAATAAACAAGCAGAACTGCTGGGAGAGCTGGAGAACAGAGAGTCCAGCTGCTGTTCTTACGTGAAGGCCAGATGACTGCATTTCAAAGCAAATGTCTTCAAACTTTATGCATCAGTAAACTGAAGATGACCTTCACTGTGTACCTTTGTATGAGCTGCTACCAGAGTGTTGGTTGTATGGATATTAAAGTAACTTAGAGAGTAATTGCAAGTTAGAAAGTAGTTGCAAAACCACCCTGGAGGACATGGAAGAGAGGCAGCATCGCGTACCTGCTGCATCTTGTAGAAAACAATTTTCCTGCTTTAACTTATTTCTCAGGAGCTTTTTCTTTTAGCTGCTTATTTTCAAGGCCAGAAGTATAAATTCAATGGAACTCCTCATGTTGTTGCAGCACAGGTGAGTGGGGATGAAGTTAGGATCTGTGCACCCTGTGCCACTTGGTGATGCTGCTCTCGGTGCTCGTTGTAGGAACAGGGTTTCACTTCACATCTTTTCAGTTGGATAACGATGTGTCACAGGGATGCTGATACACCAGAGGGTTAATTAGCTAACATTTGCAGAAAACACTGCAATTTAAATCATTATACTGCGTGTTTGTTCCTGAACTCACCTCCTTTTCTCGATAGCTGCTGTGGCAGCTTTGTGTGGAGTGGGAAAATAAAATAAGTGCTGCTCAGCACTGGCTCATTCGAGGAGCCTACAGCCTGATGTTGAGGGCTGTGGCAGCACACAGTGGTTTCTCCTTTGGCTCTGAAACCATTATATCAGTAAATGCATCTCAAATGACTTCAGCTTACCCATGCACCAAGTGTGCTCAGAGCCTGTGCTGCTCCTGGGATGGCTGGGAAGCCCTCATGTGTTGGCAGAAGCTCCTGAAATGCAAAGGTTCTGGCTTTAAACAATCCAGAGCAATCCAGGCAGGTGTACAGTTCCTTGCCAATTAAAACAGCTTTTAAGAAGTTCTGTTTTTAGAGCAGTTACGAGGTTTGTTCCCTTGCTCCCTGGAGGTAGATGCACATTCACAGGTCTACAGCAATAGCTGTGCTAATTGACAATTAGCATTGATAATGACTGGAGCAGCACTGGCAGTGATAGCATTATCTAAGTAGTTCTGGGGTTATTTTTTACTTTTTTCCCAAAAATGAAAACCAAAAAAGAATTCTTTCTTTCTTGTTCAGTAATAGAATTGGGCGATGCCTTGAGAGAATTAATTCTTGAAGGGTTTTTATTATTATGTTTCAGTTAAATTAATTTCATGGGCAGCAAGAGGGTTAGATAAAGCAGGGTGTGTAGCATTAAATGGAATTCCTGGCACCTAAAAAGTCTTTTTTATTCTTTCAGACTCACCTTACTGCTCTGCCTGTAGTTGTGTTTGCTGAATGTGTACTCAGCCTGTTCTCAATGCGATGCAACTTAGGCAGAAAGCTCAGTGCTCTTAGAATTCAATCAAACTATTGTTTGTTTGTTTTTGTTGAATTCCACAATTAGTGCAGCATTGTAATTATTAAGAATTTCGATACTGCAAATTACTGGGTAATTAGCTACAGACTACAGCTTCTCTTGCTTTTTTTCTGGTACTTTGCTAGTAGTTATGACCAATCTCCAAAGCTTCAGGAATGCTTTTTTTCACATATTTACAAAGAAATGAGTGCATGTCATTGTAGTGTGTTCTACAGAACTCTTACTGCCCTTGAAGTCTTCTACAGCTCCACATCATCATCTCAGGGATGTTTTTGCCAACGCATGCACTGTGGTTTGCTGTCAGCAGGCATCTCCTTGCATTCCTACTGACCTGGGGGATGTGGTATAATGTGAATGCTGTCTGCTGTTCTCTTTGCAACCAGCTTTTCTCATTGGAATAACATTAGGAAATCTGTCTTCCACTTTATAATCTCAGCTACTCGTTCCTCCTGGTAGATCTAACTGAAATGCAGCTCCAGAGCATTCTCAGAGGCTGATACAAAGCAGGAGGAGTGCGCAGTGCAGCTGAAATGCCGACGTGTCTGCGGGTGCCCAGTGTGTCAGAGCAAGAAGCTGAAAATAGATCTCATTTTGCTGTGTGGTCCTGGCAACTGAAAGCACTAGATACAATCTAAGATGCTGAGAGTGTTATTTCTGGGATTTATTTTATTTTATTTCAGCTTTTACAGTTTCCTCGAAGTGATGTTTGCAGTTTCATGCCCAGAGAAAGGCGTGGGTGAGAAGCTTCCTCCAGTGCCAACCTGCTCACAGCACAAACATTAGCAGTGGCTGTTTTAATTTCCTGTATCAATGGAGATTGCAATTGAAGGTGCTGTGTAGGAATAGTGCTTTGGATGTTAGTGGTTCCTTCGTGTAAGAGTGGAGAGTTGGCACTGAGTGGTCCGATGCCTTTATTAAGATTCCCAGACTATAAAGGCCAAATTGAGCTGCTGCAATCCTCTTGTTTTACCTCTGTGTTAATTCCTGCTTGAAAGAGGGCACGGCCTTTAGAAAGCTGTCCAGTTTCGACTGGGGGAAAGCTAAAAAAAATTAAAAAATCAATGGCAAAGAATGCAATGTAACCTTTGATGTAAGTGGTTAATTATGCTCTGGAAATGTATGCCTAACTGTTAGTCAAAGCCTGTCCAGCTTCAACTTTCCATCCTTTGGATTATTATTTTTTTTTTAAATTCATTAGTGAAGATTTTTCTCATCAGTTCTGTGCTCTGTGTTACATGTTGCAGACTGATCTAGTAACCTCTTGGCCTTCTCTTTGCTAAGCTAACAAGGCTGAGCTCCTGATTTCTTGCTGTTTTCCTATAAGTTATGCCTTGCAGCCTTTTAATAACTTCCAGGTTTCTTTTATGCACCCTCTGCCCCATTTTTGCCTTCTCTTTCTTTGTAGGAGCGCCAGGGTTTTGTTTGGCATTCCAGATGTGTGACGAAGATGGAGAGATGCTGTCAACTTTTACTTCTAACAAAGCTCTCTGCTTTACGTAGCCTCTTCTAATTTACTAATTAGTCCTCATTGTCACAGTGGGAGCATCTCTGCTGCTGAGTATCTTCAATATTCCCAAATTTTCTACAGTCATTGCTTTACACAGTAGTCCTGTAGGTCAGGGCTTTCATTCTTTTTCTGTTAGTGCAGAGATTTACTTCTGGTGACAATTAAATACTTTTAGTATCTTGATTATATTATAAACATAATTAGAAAATAACTATACGATTTTCTAGTAATGAACAGCTACCTTTATATTCTACCATTCCCCCTCCCAAAAAATTATTATTATTCATAAACTGTTTGCAGTCATTGTTTCCATAGGAAATGGAGACAGAAAACATTTTGGTCCATTCAGTCTGGAAAGCTGTTGCTGCAGCCTCTCTTGTACGTGCTGTCGTTGTCTGGTTAAGCTTCTTCTAATTGTGACTCTTTTAAAAACAAAGATAGACCAATCTTAGTCTGTAAGTCAGAAGATTTCTACCCAAACAAAAGAGAAGGCTTCTGGAGCAGAGTGGTATTTTGCTTGGAATACGGAGGACAAAAGAAAATGAGGAATTAAGATTTCTGGTATTTTGCAAAATTCTCTCTTGGTGGCTTCCTTATTTCTGCTTGGATGTTGAGAGTCTTGTCACTAAGCTGCTGATTTTTATTTTAGTGGATGCTGTGCTTTCTTCTGTTGGCTTTTCTGTCGCATCCCTGGTGGAAATAACTATCTATCTGGGTTTATTTCAAACCAAATTTGTCATCTCTAAAGAATACCAGTCAGCCAAGACCTGTTTTCTACAGGTCCTTTCTGCTGGACATGAGTTCTGTTATTCTTCCTTAATTCCTTTTTAATAGAGTCTTCTATCATCTCTTCTGTAATTATGTCCCTGATCAATAGGAGGTGGAGAGGCCAGTAATTACCTGTTCATCCCATTTACCCTTGTAAAACTCATGGCACGGTGTTAGTTTTCATTAGATCTTCAGGATCCTTCACATATATGAAGGCATAACCTGTGTTGGTGGTGTAGAGAGCTTTTCAGACAGGGTTAAAAGGTATTTCAGTGGAATTTTTATGGCTCTGTACAGGTTGGTGACTACTATTCAATGGCTCCGTGCATCGGTGTTACAATACTGAACTGCTATCTCAGGGTAATTACCTGCAAGAAACACGCTGAAATGGAGCTTTAACCCTTATGTTTTCTTCCAAAATTTATCAAAATTCAAGTGGTTGTTTTTGATATAAAAGTCTTGGGATTTGGGTACCTAAAATATTGATTTTTTGAGACCCGGAGCTGCTTGAGATGGAATCATCTCCAAAGAGAACCAGTGGCGGAATAGTAACGTTTTAGGAAGAGATCCTCTGTTTTGAAACATGATTTTCAACTGTTCCTCCTGCAGTACCCATCTTAATTCAGAGTATGTGAGGATGTGAAATACCTATTTACAGCTTTTAATTGATGCAGCAGAGCTTATTTGGAGCTCAGGACTCCTATATAGACCCTCAGAAGAGACACAAATACTGCATGAATTCTTCTGTCACTCTGTGACCAGCCGTGTTTTATTGTCTATACTTTGTTCGTAGATTTGTGCAACCTCAGGGGCTTGTTCAACCATGGAGTTCAACCAGAAATTTAAAATCTTGGATCTGGAGAGGCACAGCAAGTGCAGTCAGTGATCAGACATAGAAGCAAATTCTTTCCCTGTTGTAGTTCAAAGAGACAGTGTACTGCAAGCTGTCACCGGATCGACGTGACAGACAGTCTACACATACTGATATGACCTTTTGAAATTTGAGAATTTAATTACGCCTCCAAATCCATAAATATTGCCTTTTTAATACAACATTTATATTAATTTTCATTTCCAAAGAGCAGCTGGATGAGGAATGCTTTGTTCCCTTGCTTTATGCGCAGCTTTATTTGTTTGACATCGATATAAATATAGTACATGGATGACAGAATTGAACCATTGAACAGAAAGTCAAAAGTCCTTGTTAGAGATGAATGGGATGTTGCAAACTTTACGGTCACTCATAAATCTCGCTGGACGTCCACATGATTAATGCCTAACAATGGTTTTGATTGATGGCTTAGCAACTGCTAACCAGGTGTTTTGGGACCAAATTCTGAAATCCCTTATTTCAATGTTAAGGAAAGCTCCTTTTTGATTTTCAAGCAGGAAAATGTCTATTATTATTATTTTTTTTAAGTGGATTTTCAATTAGCTCGCTGTGACTTTTAATAAATACATGGCCAGACTGTGACTTCTGCTGTTGGAACATGATACTTGCTAAATTCATCTATAAGCAGTATGAGAGCAGATGAACTGGGTAACGTGGACTGTCCAGAGGTAAGGAGTAAGTTGAAGGTGATGATGTTGGGTGAAGGCCACGCATCGTTGGGTGAAGGCCACGCATCACACAAAGAAATGAGAAACTAAATCTTCAGACCAGGTTGGATGGGATCCTGGGTAACCTGATCTAGTTACCTCATCTGGAGGTTGGTGGCCCTGCCTGTGGCAGGGGGGTCGGAACCTGATGATCCTTGGGGTCCCTTCCAACCTGAGCCATTCTATGATTCTATGATTCCGGCTATTTTTGAGGCAAGTAACTGGCAAGATTTTAAGACTGCCCCACATATGAATAGAATTGCTTAAATTATAAGGGTTTTAATCTTCAAGCTCTAGTTGAAAACCAAATGTACTGTGCACTGAAGATGTCTCCTGTCTTCTCTCCCGCTTGGCTGTGTATTGTAAGCGCTCAGCCATGCTTACAGTTAATTACTGCGTTCTGAAGACTTGGTGTAACTGTTGAATACAGGGCACTGGAGCAGAAAGAGCTTTGATCTGTCTACTATGCTTTCTGCTACTCTTGGATTTTATAACTTAAAGATGAACTTTGAGAAGAGTTATCAAAACGAGTGATTTTTGCTGCTCTTACGGCTTTTAACTTTTTTAGGGACTGACGTCTTGGCATCTTGCTCTGCCTTCCTAGCAATGCCACAAACGAACAATTTTCTCTTTTTCCCAATCTGTGGTGTTTCCAGAACTGAGCACCTAGCCACAGCTGATTTTTATTTCTCTGTTTCACTTCTTAACTAATGGACAATTCTTTCTTCTAACTTCTCTTGGCTTAGTGTAATTTTGGAGTACTGTATACACATTTTACATCTCTCCGTCCTGGATATAAAGCGACATCGGAGTCCTGGAATCCATTATAAATAAGTTTCATCCATAATGTGAGAACAAATTGCTAAATGTTTTTCTTTCTTTTTTTTTTTTTTTTTTTAACTTAATCAAGTTTGAGGGTTTAATTACATTTTTGTGGTGATTTTAAGGTTGTTAATTCGAGTAGAGAAGATGAAATGCAAATATGCGAATACAAACGGATTTGGTAAATTACTGTTAAAAATTAGCAGGGTGATTATTTTTACTCCTAACAATAAGCATTTTAAAAGCCTGTGCTCAAGTAAAGTTTTAATTGAGATGTTTTAGGAGTTGAAGTTTCTTTGCATTTGTATTATTTTCTTTTTTTTCAAGCAATTCTGAATCATTTCTAATTAGGGGCATGATGCCATTTGCCTAGATATTTATTACTGGGTAATTTGTATAAACGTAGACAGCATTGCACTGATGTATTCCTTTCATTACAAACAGCTCTCTTTGATGGGCTTTGACTGGCTGATTATTAAAATGGAACACATTACTAATAGCCTACACGTAGGTAGAGTTTTCTCAACATAAATAGTGAATTGCTGGCAAAAGTTAATTTTTAAGGGGTTTCTTTCCATCTTCAGGCACAGAAATGAAAAGTGAATGTCTTGGAATCCATTTCTGCTTCTGCACCATGGAATTGCTTAAGCAGCACCAAGTATCAGATCACAGCTTGGGGCTGCAGGGGTTTCACAAAAGAGGTTTCACAGAGGGACCCCCCCTATCCCTTACTGAATATATTGGGCTAGAAGAAAACTAATTTTAAACTGTGTTAGCAGAACTAGTGGCTGTGGGAATTTATAGTTTCAATGGCTAAAAAAAAAAGCATGGTTCATTTCAGAGCTATTAAAGGGGAATTTTTGCAGCATTCCCAGAATTTTTTTCCAACAGCGTATGCGACCCTAAGTACATCTATACACATGCACGTGTTTCATATTTATATATACAAATATGCATATGTCTGGGTATAAATTTTCTGCATATATAAAATGAGGTTTTGTAACAGAACATATCCATATTGCTGACCTTTATGTTTTTAAGAGCTGTGGTATGTAATCAGTCTGTGAAGGCCAGCCAACAACCCACCCACCATCTCCCTGTTGCCACTGCTGATGGAATCAGTTTGGGGAGGAGTGGGGAATTCATAGAGTCCTCTGTTTTGGAAAAGACCTTCAAGATCATCAAGTCCAACCATCAACCTGACCTACCAAGTCACCCCATTGAACCATGCTCCTTAGTGCCACGTCCACAC
Source organism: Penelope pileata (assembly GCA_013396635.1). Taxonomy (NCBI): domain Eukaryota; kingdom Metazoa; phylum Chordata; class Aves; order Galliformes; family Cracidae; genus Penelope; species Penelope pileata. Next base: position 597,907 of record WBMW01004066.1, on the reverse strand, counting down.
ATCTCGTAAATACCTCCAGGGACAGTGACTCCCCCACTTCCTTGGGCAGCCCATTGCAGTGCTCGAACACTCCATGAAGAAATTCTTCCTCATATCCAATCTAAACTTCCCCTGGTGCAACCTGAGACCATTTCCTTATTTCCTATCACGTGTCACCCAAGAAAAGAGACCGACACCTCAGGTCGGTCAGGGTTTTGCAGCAGATTGGATTGGTCAAGTAATGCAAGATGAGTTTTTATCACATTAATGGCATATAGGTCACCAGGATCTCTTTCTGTTAACTAGAATTTGTGAGATTTTCGTCATTCTTCCAGTCCTGTACAGTACTTAAAGATCCTAGATGGTCAAGTTGCGTTATAGTGCTGTTTTATCTCAGTTGATGTGATCCTCTTCCTTCTGTTTGCAGATGCTCCTGACAGAATACCTGGATATGAAGAACACCCGCACTGCCTCGGAGCCATCCACCCAGCTCAGCTATGCCAGCTCTGGGAGAGAATTTGCCGCGTTCTTCGCAAAGAAGAAACCACAAAGGCCTAAAAACCCTTTGTTCAAGTAAGTGCTGTGATGGTGTTAAAACTGCCTAAGCTTCCTCCATTGCCTCGAGTGTTGCACAAGTCTGGCTGGTAATAGCAATTCCACAGTGTAAGTAGGGTGCAAGCTTGGTGATGGAGATTTAATGCCCAAAGCTGAAGCCTCAGTAAACTCTCTGTTATCGATTCATTGCTGGTTTTTGGAGTGCAGCTCTTTCAGGGGCTTATTGCAGGGCTGGGATCCCATTGCACAAGCTGCTGCATAGCATGCAGAGATATATAATGCCTATCTTTGTGCACAGTATGTTCAAGAGCTGTTCAAGAGAGTGATAAAGGGGACTGAACAAAGAGAATTGAGATAACTGTATAAGATAACTAGGTAAACTAAGTGGTTAATCCTATCACTAGCTCCTTTAATTCAGAGTTTGAAGTGGAAAAAAATAAGTGCTTGAGAAGAGACCACAGGAGGATGAAAGGAGGGATGGGTAAGGGAAGGATTTTGGGGAAGTGAATTCAATGTGCAAGGATGAAGAGCGAAGAGGAATATTTGGATTTTCTTTACACAGTACTTGTGTGGCCAAGAACGCAGGTTATTGTGATTATTGTAATAATTATGGATGTTATAACTGGGAATATGTTAACCTGTCTGTGAGCAGGCTCAAGTGTAGGGAATCAATTGATAATGGCCTGAACTTGTGATTGAGCACCTGGAGGAGGGACATGGCTTGCCTGGGGAGCACAGGCAGATTGTTTACACCTGTGCTCCCCAGGTGAGCAGAACAGTTGGATCTGGTATGGGGTTGCTCTGGGTTCATTTAAGGGCCAGCTGTGGAGGAAAGCACTTCTCTGAGAGCTGCAATTCAACGGAGGGACATTTCTTAGTTGGGAGATGGCTGTCACCAGATGTGTGAGTTTGGACTTTTTTTTGTGTATGTCCCTTGGATTACTATCTAGTACTTTGCTAAGAACTTGTGGGAGGTGGTTTCTCTTGTGCATTTGCAAGACGCATATAGAGAGAGTCCAAGTATAGAAGAAATCTTCTGAAATGTTTGTTGGAGGAGGAACAATTGGAAGTAAGAGCTCATGGTTTCCTCCTTTATTTTTCTGGAGATGGGTAACTGTGAAGTCTGTGTGACTTTTAATATACAAAATGGCATAAAGTTGGGGGTAGAATGTTACACGGCGGGGAGTTAATGCTGTAACTTCAGTAGTGGGGAATGCTCAGAGTAATTGGGTTCCTGGGCAGTCTTATCTAGTGGTTGGCAACCCTGCCTATGGCAGGAGGTTGGAACTTGACATTCCTTGAGGTCCCTTCCAACCCAAGCCATTCTACAATTCTAATTGGGGGTGGCAGGGAGCTTTTTCATTCTGTGGCCTCTTTATAGATTGATTATTGGTTTTTTTTTTCCCACCTAAAACTTATTTATTGGTTATCCAGAATTTGCCAGAATTCTCTACTCTTTGCATTATGGCATGGGTACATAGCAGCTGTATTTTCGTAGTACCTCAAAGCCCCAGTTGGAAACCAGTCTTTTGCACTTCCCTCTCTCCTTCCCACAGGATTGGCTGTCTGTGTAATCTTCAGTTATTAGAAGGTTAAATGTTGCGTGGAGGCTGTCAGAGGTGTCTCCTGCCAGGCTGTCAGCCCATGGTTATTCCTCCCCACCCCCTTTTTTTAACACCTCCAATGGTTGTTTGGGTCAGGAGTTAGGCTCTTTGAATTTACCCTGTCTTGCAGATCTATGTTGGAGCAAAATTGGACTGTTTGCCTTTTCATTTTGTGTGTGTTCTTGGGTGTACCTGGGCCATTTAAGCTAGAGGAATAAGGATGCTCTGTTTCACCTACAGCAATTTAAGCCTCTGTATTAGTTTGTCAGCAGAGAGTGAAGGGAGGTGTAATTGTTTAAAGTGAAGGTGCCTAACCTCATAGGAACAGCATGTCTCTTACCACTCATGGTGCTGTCACCAAGTCATTGCTGGCACCACGGTGACAGCAGCACTTATTGGGATCTCTTATTTGGTTATCTGTCTTCTGTCAGCTGTCACTATATCTATGGAAATCTCCGTTGAAATGGAATTTCTCAGTCCACTGAGGGATGTACGTGTTTGATGGAGTGTTATTCTTGTCTCCTCTCCCATCTTCAGTACTTTTCACACTGGCTGCAATGCTCTTTTTTTGTGCCTTTCCATTAGCTCTGTCCAAATCAGACGAGCTATCTGCTTGTCATCAGAAGATCTGCGTTTAATTCCTCGCTTCGGGAGTCTCTTAGGGCAGGGCTCCACCTTGTGTTTTCCTTGCAGCTTGATGCAGGTGTTTGTGCTGTGCCCTGTTATAGCTTGTTAGAAGCTAATTCTGTAAACACTTAAATGCTTTTGCTAGTTTTTACTTGTATTAAGGAATGCCATCTAGCAGTAGTGGAAGGAATGAGGACTCTTGGATTGTGTCTAGCTGTCTGGAAATCAATAGGTGGCATTTGGAAGAGACTTTGAATAATTGAATCACCTTGTCTTGAAAATGGGTATAATTCTCAGGATTGGGGCAACATCATGATGTGTTTAGTAGTTTAATGTTGGCTGAAGAAACAAAACTTCAGGTGCTGGATTCTTTGGGAGATTGGATAGTTTGTGTCATCATAAGCCTGGCTTTCTTCTTTTCCAAAAGGTAGCCAAGTGCATTTTCAGTTTGCCCTCTCCCTTAAATTTGCTGGACGGGAATAGGGCATTGGTGGGAATGGAGTGGGTTGTACAAGGAGATGTTGAACACCCAACAAGTTGATCTTGGGCTCAGCTATAATTATGGGTAATTCTGTGCTTCAAAAAAAAGTATCTGCTGGTTTTGCCACTGGAGGATCAGCATGGGGAAAGGACTATGAGAGAAGAGCTATTGAGTGGAAATAAGAATGTGGGAGAAGAATGGATCAGGGGAAAAGCAGAGAAGGGAAAATAAGAGTGAAATTGGATGGTTGTGAGGAAGAAGTGGATGTGATGAGATCTGTCAGCACGTGCCTGTATGGTGGCTCTGAGGAGTAGTCTGAGTCACTGTCTCAAAGCTAGGTCTGTGACAGCTGGAGGAGGTTGAGGGCTATGGCTGTAGCTTGCCCTGAGCCGAGGCTTCTGGCTTTTGTGCCTGGGGAAGACCTCTGGGTCATGGCAGTAGTGTTAGGTTTAATTTTTCACTACAGGCAAAAGGGAGCACGTCATAAAGAGAGCCAAGAGTTTATCGTTCAATTAAAGTTTTGTGTTTGTTGTATTTTGTTTAACTGGTATTAGTTCAGTTGCAGTAATGCACTCATATTGTAAATTAAAGCAGAAAAGTCTCATTAATAGTAATAATCTTACAACTGGTACACATGAAAGCTTAGAAATGCTTGCTTTCTATGAGCATCTGGAAATGCAAGCATCACACCTTCTATGTGGCCTGATGCTCACGTTCCCAGTGTTCCTCTGGGTGGTACTAAGGCTGACTCATTCCTCCTGGACAGAAGCATCTCAATATCTTGAGATCTTCCGCATGAATAGTTCATGAAAGACGTCTTGTGTCCACTTTGACCATTTGGAAATACTTTGTCCCCACCTTTCCCTGGTTCCCATTGACAGTGGCAGAGCTGGCCAGCGCCTAGCTTGGGCACACAGAGCCGAGCTCAGGTTGGGTCCTTGGGTTCCTTGGCTGTGGGGTATTAGTGGCCACAGGAACACCCAGCTTGGGCCATGGTAAGCCCAGAGCTGTCTTGAGATGTTGCAGTGTCAAGTCATCTTACAGTGAATGGCAAAAATCATGTTTGGCTCTCTTAGTTGCAAAATGTCTTCTCTCAGATTGAACCTTGTAGAGTATTGAAGCAATACCATAAATACTTGATGATTTTTAGTTTCAATAGAAGTGTTAGTTTTTAATTTGTGGCTTTGTGTTTATGCCTGTTAACAACCTATATAATACGAACGTACTGCTTTGGTTTGGATTTTACCAATGTTTTGGGGCCATTCCGAGTTTAATGATTGAGTGTTCCCAGCTGACGGAATGGAAGAGCATCTCCGTGGGCTGCAGACAGCTCCGTGTCATTGCTTAGCTCCATTGATTGGAGGTGGCAGAATTTGGTGCATCAGTGATCGAGTCTTCCAGGAAAAATGTGGTTTTGTCCTGACCATTTTGCTCAGGCACACAGGGAAGTGCATTTTTTGTTAGAGCTGACTGGTGCTTACAAAAAGGCTAACTGACTGAATTTATATTTTTTTTAATTACAGGTTTGAGTCCTCCTCCCATGCCATTAGCATGAGTGCCTATCTGCGTGAGCAGAGAAGGGAGCTGTACAGCAGAAGCGGAGAACTTCAAGGTAGGAAAATAAATACTGTGTTAGTTTGGATAATTCTCTTTTGGTGGAGCTGAACATCTTGTCTGTGCTATCTCAAAGTATTAATATCTCTCTAGTTTGCCACACAGGCTGTTTAAATCGCTCTGGTTTTTGAACTCTGTTGGTTTATTCTTGCTCTGTGGGCTTCTTTTTATGCCCTCTGTGCTCCCAGCTAAAGGTTCTTGTCATAAAACAACGGGTGAAACACGAATGGTCTCACTGTGAGCATTGCTTTTGGGTACTTGGAGCTAACGTTTGCTTCTTTGTCTGCAGTTTGTTTCCCTATGTCTTGTGCTGAGTGTAATACTTCTAAGCTCAGTCATCTCATATTTGAAGTCACAAGTTTCTGTTGGATGGACTGAAGTGACCAATTCTTTTTCTTTTCGTACGACACTTAAAGATGAAGAATTAGTTTTTGAAAATGGTGAATGCGAAGTGTTAGACTGCTCTTGCTGGTTTGTATTGCTTGTGACAAGTGTTGTATGTACACAGAGAAGTGTTGTGTTCTCTGAGCATGGCATCATTTCACATTTTTTTTCTTCAGTGGCTTAATTCACTGAAGTCTTTGGGAGCAACATCAGGGAAAGATCTTAAGACTGTCATGCACTGCATAGCAAGAGTAATTTTTTTTCTATATTATCTAATGTAATTTCTTACTGGACTAATAAAAAAAAGAAAATAATATAGTGTCTTCAGATATTACAGTGATGGAGGAGGGTAGAATTTCTCCTTGAAATTTTACACATGATAATTTTCAGATGGTTTTTATTTGAGAAGATTTTCGTAATGTATAATAGAATTATGGGATGCCTTTGTATTCCGTTCCTCCTTTAATAATTTAGTTGTGCTTGGCAAAAAGTGAAACCTAAGTGTGGGGTAAGAAGCATTCAGAGATATTGTTCTTGTGGACCAATTGCTTTGCTTAGGTGACTATACAAAAGTGTGATCTTCATAGTGATAAGTACATAGTGATGCACTCTGGCTAATATTCAGATACTTCCACACTTATTGGGAGGAAGAATCTGAGATAAAAAGGTGCACTAAAGTTGACAGTTGTTGCCCACACTGTAATCTGACAGCATATAAGAGTAAAATAAAGTGAAGATACTTGTCTTTTAAATGATGGTATCACCCTTTATGCACACTTGGAAGGTGTTTGGCTGACAGCTCCTTAATTTTTGAGACTCAGGTTCTCACCTTCAAAATCTGTCACTTGTACCTGGGGTCACCAGGAAGAAATTAGGGGATCTTAAGTGTAAGCTGTTGTATATTGTGGGTTGTTTTTTTTTTTTTTTATACCAATGGACAATAGGATTTAGGTAGGTAGTTCTCCACAATTTTTCTATTCTGCAACCTCTGTGGGGCAGTTGCATTCAAAGCTCAAGAATTTTGATACTGTCCAAGTGGATTATGTTTAGAACAGGTACAGGGTCATCAGGGAGCTTGCAGTGCTCTTCTCAAAAATTTCAGTTTTTTTTGGTGCTAGTCCTGTTGCCTTTTCCAGTTGCCTCCACGCCCTGATCTGGCCAGTGGTCCTTCTTTAAAAAGTACAGAAGATAGACACAAGAGAATACAAATGTATTAACTCCATGTCTGCACCCTCTTCCAGATGCATTGTGTTGAGATTTAGGTCTTTTTGTGGTACAGTTACCATTACACTGAGCTGAGGATGTGTTTTGAAACAGCTCCATTTCTTTTCTAGGTTTAGAACTCATTACTACTGTTGGGCAGAGCCAGATTTCTTGAAAGAGCAACTCCTTATTGGTAAAGACAAATCTTGAGGCAATATTTGCCGTATTTTCAAGAGAAGAGGGTGCAAAAGAGCTATGCAGACTTTCAGCCTCTGAGTTGGAAAGAACAAAGCTTATGAGCTGACAAAAGAGTGGAGGACAAAATATAGGAATTAGCGTGGATAGGGACAAGATGATATTGCCCTTTATGGATGAATTGGAAGAGTTGGAACGTGATGCAATAGGTGACAAAAAGTCAATGTAGGGAGTCAAGAGGGACAATAGATGAGATGACTTTGCTAAGAAATCTTTGCTGTTTAACCATCAAGAAAAGTTTCCCTTTTGAACTTTATGTTAAAAATGTACTATCCTCTCTTTCTATTATAAGCTGCTGTTCCCTTTTAGGTAGCTCATTAATCTTCCTGAATCCCAGACCACAGCAAGATCTGCATTTTGATTTTTACCCCTTTTAAAGAGACATACAATTTAATTGTTCAATCAGGTTAGTGGAAGGCAGGCATGTGACGCTCTCTCTTCTGTGAATGCCACACAGTTTCTCTTCCTTGACAGCCTTATCCACAGGGATGATTTTTCATTGGCAGCAGGGGGAGGGTGGCTTGTTAGGAAATCTTTTCCCTGAAAAGATCTTCAAAGAAACAAACGCATTTAATAAAAAAAAAAAAAAAAAAGAAAGATAGAAAAGAACTTACAAAAGTTTGGCTCTTGTGAACTTTTTGAAATAAGAATTTAATTTAAATAGACTTAAAATGTGTGAAGATCAGAGCGATGCTTTGTCATTAACCTCTTTCTTTTGGACTGAAATAGTGCAGTGCAGGAGGCAGACGTTATTCCTCAGTGGGAGAAAGGAACCTGCTGTAAGTGGTTTAGAGATGGAAGGATAGTTCTTGCATCTTATTCCACTGAAACAGGAGAAAGACTCAGGCCATGCATTTTTCCTTTTAGGTTGGACACACGAGTCACTTGACAATTGTTGTTAAAAGAAAAAACAGAAGCAAGTACAGAACTATCTCCTTCTAGACTGATGTAGATATGGTGCGCTGGGATGTTGCCAGAAGTACAATGTCAGAGGTGGTTTCTTCTGTACAGAACAAAAAAATGATTGTCATTTAGCTTCTCATTTTTGTCTTCTCTTCCCCAAGAGTACACCTGGGCTGTGTGCTAGCAGGGGGATTTACATTTTCCTTCTTAGAGTCCTTCTGCCGTTTGTCAAATAGGTTTTTTATATAGGCAATCTGAATAGGGGTATATTTAAAAAGCAAATAAGTTTATTTCATGAGCAGCTGAATGACTGCAGCCTGGTTCATTGCAGGTGTGTCCTTTTCTCCCTTAACAGCTCTCCTTCATTAGCCACACTTCTCACCATGTCTGGACCCCATCACTTCTTCCTTCCTGGCATCTCCAGCACCTGCTTGTGTCCCATAGTCACCTGCTAAGCGAAAAACAGCTTGTACCACGGCAGGATTGATCAAAGTATGCATCAAGCAAGCAGCTCTGTGCCATGGAAGCATGTGTGTTGGTAGGTCCACCAGCATGGAGGACTGACAAGTAATTGCTGATGCTTTTCCTTCTTGGGAGGCACGCATCCTGCTTTCAGCTGTGCAGCTGTCTGTTTCCACCAAACCTGTTAAGAATTAACTGCTTTTAAGATCTATGCCTCTGTCATGTTTGGCTGAAATTGGCTCTCCAGCTCAGTTGTTGTGAGGATGGGACAGACAGCACCAGGTAATTCTTATTTTCCTGAGAAGCCAGGCTGAAACATGGCTGTATTTCATTGCAGAGGTGGTTGCTTGTCACTGACTAGTGGAATGGATCCCAAGCGTGCCCTTATTTCATTCCACTGCTGCCTTCAATTACCAACAAATCTTTGGGAACAGAAGAAAAATGTGGTTCCTCCCAATGGAGGAGGTATCAGGGACAGTAGATGGTAGGAAGGTGTCGCTGGGGCTGTGCAGTAAGGCAGGAGGCAGTCTGCAGGGGCCTTGTTTTTTTTCTCATAAATTGGATGTGACTGATATCAGGAAAATGTGGATTGAAGAAAAAGTTAAGAGGAAAAGTAGTCTGGGTAGTGTCTATGCACGTCTGGATTTCTGAATTAGTATTCTGATAATGTTTAAAAGCACTAACCTGAGTTTTGATTTCATTGTACTGAGCATGGTACACACATGACATGTGCATTGTGCTTACCTGAAAGGATCAGTTTTCATGCAATCCAGCAGCCTTCTCCAGCACAGCTGCCACAGCACAAGGATCAGAAATCTGCCTGCCAGTGGTTTTCATGCCTAAATTTTGCATAGTTGTGGCTGGGATCAAGGGGCTGTGGCAGGAGCACTTCTTTTTGCTTTGTAAAAATTTTGGTGAAGTTAGTTTTTCTTCAGTGTTCTTAAGGTTCAGTTGGATCTTGGTAGAAGCTTGGACCTTGGGTGAATGGTTTAGCCGTAACTATTAGTGCCTACAGTAAGTTTGAAAAAACGAAGGCAAAAAAATAAGCTAGCAATAGAAGCAAAAGATGCTGTAGCTGAAAATGAAAAGCTTTGTTGGATGATAATCTTCATTTCAGAATGTGCCTAACCTGAGTTAGCCATCTTTCTTACTCATGGACAGCCTCATGTGTGCAAGATGCAGAAGACCTGGGGTAGGAGAGTCCTGGAGCACAAGATGCCTTGCTGGCAGCCATGCACGCTGCTGGCTGGTAACTTTCAGCATGGGATTACTTTGTCATAGGTGTTGTTGGTGATAGGCTCCTTCCAGATACATCAGGTATTGTTTCAGAGTCCTGTGCCATAGGGAGTTAATGTAGTTGTATACTATGCTCAGAGTAACTGTGACCTCAGTTTATCAGCAGAAATGGTAAAAGACATTTTTATACCCTGTGAAAATCTGAACAGCCTTGAGGGTGCTGATCAGCATGGAAAATAGCATCCAGTTTCTGTTATCTCTGCAAGTGCAGGCCCTGGTAGTTCGTATCAGGGTCAGCTTTGCTCATGTTGTACATCTGGGCCGTTTTTTAGAATGAAATGTTAAGTGCTCCTGAGCAGCTGTTGTTCCCATGGATGTTAATGGACTCCACAGCTGCTCAGCCCCTCTTAGAATTTGGGCTTCTTATTTTTTTTTTACCCCAGAAGTTCAGTGCAATTCAAAATTAATTAAACCTGTCCGGGCCTTTGCGAAGAGGATTTTATTTTCATTTTAGCTGTGTGAGCTGAGGAGCAAGATGAATCGAATCGTGCTGGGAAGGATGGTGGAGCAGAATTGTCAGAATTCCCTTCTCCTTTCAGTCTTCTGTTAAATCGTACTGATTAAAGTCTGAATACGTTATGGTATTAAGGTCGCTTGGTTTGTTCAGCCCAGAGCAGAGGAGGCTGAGGGGAGGCCTCATGGCGGCCTACAGCTCCTCACAGGGAGCGGAGGGGCAGCGCTGAGCTCTGCTCTCTGGGGACAGTGACAGGGCCCGAGGGAACGGCATGGAGCTGTGTCAGGGGAGGGTCAGGAGGGGGTTAGGAAAAGGTTCTTCCCCAGAGGGTGGTGGGCATGGAACAGGCTGCCCAGGGCAGTGGGCATGGCCCCACACTGCTGGAGCTCAAGGAGTATTTGGACACCGCCCTCAGCCATAGGGTTTGGGTTTTCGGTGGTGCTGTGTGGAGCCAGGGGTTGGATTCGATCCTTCTGTGACTCATCCAACTCAGGATATTCAGTGATTACATACTTCTGTGCAGTGCCCCATGAGAAATCACTGCCTGCATGTACTTCTGTGCTGTGTAAGAGCATTGAAAATATTCTTGTATTGTCATCGTGCCTTTGGGTTTTTACTTAAATCTGAAAAATTATGTTCTCTCCAATTCTACCACTTGGGTATCCTGCAGATTTCAGGACTTTGTGCTCTTTCTGTTACTGGAAGGTAGGGCAGTGCTTGTTGTACAAGGCAGGCAGAAAAAAGTTGACTTCACAGAGGAGGTGTTTAATAGAGCGCAGAATGAAATTCACGCCCCAAAGCAGTATTCCCCCAACTACCAGGCACATTTCGTGTGCTGAACTGAAACAGCAACAATTCTGTATTTCTTTTGAAGTTATTTAAGCAGTTTCTGTCTAGAACATCCCTGTGATGCAGTATACATTTCTGTTTTCTAAAAGTTGTGGAGGCGAGTTCCCTTCCCCTCAATTTCCTGAAGTTTCAGTTGGATCCTGCTAGAAGTTTGGACTTTGAGTGAATGGTTCAGGCACAATCAGCACTGCCTAAAATTAGTTGGTTTCTGCAAATTAAAAGTCTCAAATATGCTCTAAGTGAATCAGTAGCAGGGCTACAGAACTAAGAGCGTATCGTGCCCAGTTCTGAGAGAGGATGGCAAATTGGGCTGGGAGATAAAGGTCTCTTGTAATGAAACTGTAGATCTTGGACTTTTTTTTAAGCTTATTCTAAATAGAACCTCTGAGGATTTTATTTTTTATTTTTATTTTTTTGTTATTGTTGGCCAGGTGAAAAATGAGAAGTACTGAACATCTCTGTGATAGAAATTGAAGACTGAGGATGGCTCCGGGTTACTCACTAGGATGCTGGTTTTAACTATTCTCTGTCTAAAGCTGAACGTTTCTTACCAGAAGGTTTTAAGTAATTAAGGAAACCAAAGAGAAACTCCGCTAATTAAGATTTTGACGCCAAGAAATAGCAGTGGAGGCAAACGGTATGTGATATGACAAGGGCACAATGTAAGGCCAGGTCCAGGGAAAACGCAGTTATTTGTAGGTGCCTTGTTCCATTTGAATTCACCAAAGGGCTGCCGGAGGGAGCCAGCTGTGTTTGCCGGTGACAAAAACGAATGTTGACATGCTGGGTAATGAAAATTCGGTTCAGCACCTCTCAGAGATGTGTATGATAATATGTTGTCAGTCGGAGGCAATGAGGAGGGGGGAAGCGACATCGTTCTCGTCTGGTTAAAGGAGATGTTGTGACAAGTGGACAGTCCCAGTTAAAACACATCCTTTAGGAAAAAAAAAAAAAGAGGGAGAACCCATTGAGGGATTCGAAAGTTGGTTACGATAGGGAGGGGGAGATGGTTTGATGTGAGGCTCCTCCTGTCACACAGCTGCTTTGGTCTCTCCATGCTGCAGAGGATCACAGCTCTCTTTGAGCTGGGGAGGGAAGAGAATCACTTTTTTGTGGTTTGACAGTATTAATGCAATCATCTAGTTCAGACCTTGTAAGCCCACTTATTATTTCCTCTGCGTGTGTTTTTTCTGGTTTAGCGGATTAGCTGCACTGTCTCTTCAAAGGCTATCCAATCAAGAAGGGGTTATTAAAACCGGGGCGCTTTATGACTGAGAATTAATTAGAGCAGCATTTTCATGCAAAACATCCAATTTTTTGATTAGCAATGGAGCAGGGCCGCAATTAACACTCTAGGAAGCTTAAATTTCCAGCATTTTGATTCTCAGGAAATGAGATTATCAAACTGGGGTCAGGCACTTGACAGCAGAAGGGGGATTATGTGTAAGAAAATAATTTGTTTCTTGATTTTGCCTCTGAGATTGTTATTAAAGCTGTGGTGAATTCAGAGGGAGGCAAAGAGTGGGAGGAGGCGATACCTAAAAATGGAAGCAGGAGAAACCCTCTGCTTTGTGAGTGTCCTCCTTGCTGTGCTGAGAGCTTTCCTCGTCCTGGTGTTAGGGAGAGCACACTCTGCATTTCATTTACAGCAACAGGTTCTCATTGCTTCTGCCTTGCTTAATCGATGTGTTTTGAGAATTCTGCAGCGGTTTTTAAACATTCATAATATTTATATCCTGGGAAAGGAGGCAGGGTGTTCATTTTAATAGACAGGCTGCTTTCTCTCAGTTTCTTTAAACGACTACGTGGTTTTTGCATTTTTAAACAGTTTTTTTGGTCCGCTGCTGGTGTCTGAGGACATACAGTGCTGCTTTATTAAAGACTCTGCCAGACTTTGGGGTCTATAGAACAAGAAGGAGGGCATGTCTGTCACTTCTGGAGAACACTGAGGGTTTGGGGGGGTTATATCTCTCACTTCTTCCTTCTCAGGGAGATGCATGGTGATGGATGTCAGGCTTGGGCTGTGATATCTGTCCCTAGGCTTGTGCTGGGCGCTTGGAGCAAGCTAAAGCAGCACTTCTGATAGCTGATCAATATTTGCTGACCCATGTGTGTTCGGGGACTGCCCGACAAGAGAGCTGCCTGTCCTCCTGCTTTTGCTTTTTAATATGACCATACAATTCAATGACTATGATTTACATTACTTACTGTATTATTTTTCAGTGGATTTGTTTCTGAAAGCAAATGTTACAAAGTTATGTCTTGCTAGAAACCATGTGAGCTGCATTCTTTACCCTGGGTCTCACCTAGCAGTGCCCACAGCTGTTGCATCCTTCTTGCAGCAGTCACGTTATTAAGGATGCTTGATCCTAAGTTGCGCTGTCAGTTTATGTTCACAGGTTGCACCTTGCCCAAGTCTGGCAGTGCATCCCAGTTATGCTTTGCTCCTTGATGGGGTTCAGGGCTGAGACCATCATCTCCAGCTCTGGCAGACTTCAGAATTTGGCTTTGGGGCTCTGCTCGGGATACCCAAACAAATCCTCGCTCTTGACTTCAAGCTCCTTTTGCTTTGATCTTTGTCTTCTGTTACCTCAGAGCCAAAGGACCTCAAGTAACTCTACTTTGCAACTTGCCAGGTGCCACGGTGTCCTTTCTTAATATGAAAAACAAAACTGCCAGGGCATCAGGATGTTGTGTCACTAGAGGAGATTGTCAAATAAAGACTGAAAATCAAAGGTGATGGAAACAATTACGAATTCCTTCATGAGCTTTAGTTTTCCGTTCTCTGCATCAATTACTAATGCTTAACTTCTCTCCCCTCTTGATATGAGGAAGGACGTAGGGGGAAAAAACAGTACTTGTATAAAAATAAAAGAATATTCCCACAGATGGATGCTTCAATTTTATCAGTATTGCTGGGAGGCTGCTCTGGCCAGGTGTGCTTTGTGGTTTGTTGTTACAGTTCTGAGCAGAGAGACTTTCAGGTTTTCTGGGACTCGCTCTGTCTCAGCGTCCCTTGTTTGAAAAGCAATCATTGATTTTCAAGGTGTTTATTTACAACTTCTTTTCAGCTTTGAGTTTTGGATTACTAAAGAATTCGGGGGCTTTGTGGTAAATTTACAAAGACGTTTTAGAACTGTCTTGTATTACACAGATTAAACAGAATAGGTAGGAAATGTGTGAACTATAATATCCTGTTTTGTATCCGTTCCAGGAGTGTTTTCAGGAGGACTACACTTGCGGAGGTGCTGAGCCATCTCAGCTTGCTGCATGGAGATGTGTTGCAAGTCTTGATGTCCATTAAAATCAGTTCACACGTTTTTGTATGTTTAATACCTAATTGGATATAACATCAGCTAAGTGAATGTGAAGTGATCTGAATTGGGGAGTGAATGTAGGGGGGAGTAACAGGAGGCATCGCTCTGTAATGTGACTTGGTCTGCGTTGGTTGAGGGTCTGCTCTCCTTTTTCCCCTCTCTCATCAGCCAAAGCTGCTCTGTGCCAGGCAGCAGCCCGTGCCGTATCAGTCTGTGAGATGTGTCCCATGCTGAAACAGATAAATCACACTTTGCTTTTCTGAAGGATGGTGGAAACATTTCATCAGTACAGCCAGCAGTAAAATATCCATGGCACAGTTGAACAGGTGCTCTTCTTACTGTGATCTGAAATAATACCTTCTTCCTTTCTCGCCATGTGAGAGCTTCACGCTCTCCTGGAATTTGTCCTTTTGTGTAGAGTTCAATAGTCAACCATTTATTCAAAACTATTCTGTCTTGCTGTTTGGGATCAGTATTCTCTCAGTTTGGTATGAGGAGGTCTGGTTTGTGATAATCTCACCCTGCTTTGAAGAATATTCATTGCTGCGCTGGTGAAAGTGGACTGCAACAACCCGAAAGGATGAATAAGTTTCCATAGGTTAAGTGGATGGTACTGCCATTGTCTCTACTGAAATTTTAATTATCTGAAGCCAAAATCCTATTTTTGAGCTCTGGCTATCCTTAGGATACTACTTACAGACCCATTTCCTTGACTTAAGGAATGTTTTTGTATTTTTTTTTTTGTGCCCTTTTCCTTTTTTTGTTTGATACTAATTTGATACCCCAGATTTAGATTCCTTCGTAACTTCTATTAATGATAAGTGTACGTTCATTTGAATCAGAGGTTGGCAGTTGCTAAGTCCTGTATGACTCTCTGTATAGAAATGGGCTATAACATGAAAATAAGTTGTCCAGTGGGAATGTGGATTGGCTGAATACAGTTAACTGTCCTGAGATTGTTTGGCCAATGTGAGCCAATAATCCATTTCTTGAGGCCTTTAATGACCAAAACTGCAATAGATCTCCTTCAAGATGAGACACACTTTTTGGAAGAGATTTGTACACTCTCCAGGACAACTCCCTAGAACACTAAATTTATTTTGAAATTGCTGTGATGGCATTGTGTGTGTATTTTTTAATGTGGTCTATTGAATAGAGTTCCAAGATACCGAGGTGTTCCTGTTTTATGTTGAAATCTTACTGACATTTGGATTTTTAAGTAATTTCTTGCTTCTTTTTGAAGTTTGTCCAGATCCATTCAAATTTGTGTTTGCTTGTCTGTAAGTTGTGGAACTTTTTTGTTTTCACCAACTTAATTTGCAAGACGATAAATACGTGGCTGAATCGTCGCTTTCATTTCTCTTGCTTGATAGAGTAGCTCATCCTAATTGAAAACCAGAAATTAACAGTTATCGGTAGATACAGAACTGCCTTGCCTTTTCTACCAATTTTATATCCTGCATGCTGATGCATCTAATGAAAGCAGTTAGGTGTCTCAGGGTATGGCACATCACAACACATACCTTCAGGGTCAGTGTGGAAGCAGAAGCTGTTGCTCTTGCCTTGTCTTGTACCTGCTCAGTGGTAAAGAAGTGTTTAATCTCTGGCCCTGTCATTCTAATGCTTCTAATCTCTATTTGAAGACCCTGAAAAATAGGAAACTAGTGTTTTTCAAGGAGCATAAAAAAAAATGCACCAGGGTCAGGTGTATTAGCATTTGGATTTTCTCCTTTGGCCTTGACCGATGGATATATAATTTTTTTTTACTCTGAAGAGTTTTTTCAATCTTGATAACGTTGAAATGAAACTTTACAGTGACAAAGTAGTGGGCAGCTTTAGGAAGCCCTGCTTTCAAGTGGGGTTAAAGCCATTTTAGGTGAGTGTGAATTAACATTTCCCTTGTCTTGTAAAGGTCACCCTTTAATTGAGATTCACCACGTTCAGCCCAAAGCCTGTGTTCCAGGAGACCTCTCTTTGCAAAGAAGGCACAAATTGGCAGCATAATCTCATCAGAGGCTTAGGTTATATGGTAATAAATCATTCAATTTGAAGCTGAAGAAGCTGCCACGGAGCATAAAACACGCCAGATGCTTGAAAGACTTTTGTGGCTTAGAGTTAGAATAACAGTTGGAGGATCTGTGGATGTCTTGAATTCCTTCTTAATAAGGAAGAACTGTTGGGAAGAAAACTGATTCTTACCTAATTAGAGGATTAAAATATTACATTCTTGCTTTTCTGTTAGTTG
This sequence comes from Penelope pileata, assembly GCA_013396635.1. Taxonomy (NCBI): domain Eukaryota; kingdom Metazoa; phylum Chordata; class Aves; order Galliformes; family Cracidae; genus Penelope; species Penelope pileata. The sequence goes on along the minus strand of WBMW01004066.1, from coordinate 581,679 downwards.
CCATTCATTCTATCCAACATATGAATGTAAGGTGCAGCGCTGCCGTATCGGTTGTGTGTGATATCTCTGAAATTATCACCAGAAATGGCATCAGCTTTCATATACATGTTATGCTCTGCTTTTTCTAGAGAGATAGGTGTATGTTGAGTAGGGGATTGCTTACTACAAAGTACAAAGCTGACATTTATCAATGAAGAGGTGTGGTTTAAACTTCAGAAGATACGAAGGCGAACTGTTTATGAAGAGTGGTTGGGTCTAACTACATAAATTGTTGGCTTTTGTTTCCTTAATATGACATGTACAGTGTTAAAATATTTTATCAGAAGGTGGCAGAAATATTTTCCAGGCAAGGAGAGTATCATAGAATGCTTTTCATGCAGTGATAATGTGAGATTATGGGTAGTCAAATGCTGCTGTTGTGGAGGTTGGAGATGGAGAAAGAAAGCCCTTGAGAAGCACCAGGGCTTTGAAGCCTTATGCCAACAGGCTTTTAGGTCTCTGATTTTGTGGCTTTTTGTTGCTGTTCATGGAGCCTGAATGGAATTGTCCATCTTCTGTCCATCTCGGGGGAAGGTTTGGGATAGCAGGATGACTACTTGTATGTGCTACAGTGCAAAGACCCGGCACCTAGAACACCTGAAAATGTCCCTGTTTTGCTCTTTATTAACTCAAAATCTGACCTCTGTACCTTCTCCGACTCACTTCTTGGTGTTTTTTGTGCTTGCCACAGCAGCTTACCAGATCAAGGTCAGTATCACCTCAATGAACTAAATGTGAATGCAGATTGTGTTGCTTTTGGATCAGACTGAAGAAATCATGTTTTCTGCCTTCTCTGTTACAACCGTGTTCTTTCAAGTCACTACAATGATGATTTAGAATTTCTGGATTACAACAGAGGGGTCTCATCTTTATGATTCTGTTCCAAAAGGGCCACAAGATTGAGGAGACCATGGAAGGAGACAATGATGTGCATGTCAGCTGCATCTTCAGTAGGAGCTTGTTTTGGTTGTTGGCCCAACTCACGTTGGTCTGAAATTGGATGCCTTAATGGAAAAATGATTGATTGAATCAACTAGTCCTAAGAAAACTGTATCTTCATCTCAAAATGTACCCAGCTGTCTCTGGCCAAGTAGCAGTGGTGTGATGTGCACAGGCTCTGTGATAGCGACCTGTATGGTCAGCTGCTCTTTGGAATGTGTCCTGGGCAAGGCCATCATCTCACACAAAGGTAAAAGCCAGACTGTGGGGTCACAGGTCTCAAATGCAACTTTTGAACCCTACAGATTTGCCTGTCCTTTTGCTGGAGTCGTCGATATGTCATCTGAGCTTGCCAGCTGCTTCCTTAAGGATATGGGGTAGTTGAAGCTGGAGGAAACATGCTTGGGAAGGGTTCAAAGTCTACACTTGCTGTTTTAACTGTCAAAAAAACCACTGTGGCTTCTCTTCTGTGGATACTTTGTCTTTGGTTCCTTCTCACCCTCCTAAAAAGGTGAAACTTCTGTTTGCTGATGGCAATTGATCCCTCTTCACCATTGGGTTCACAGTTCTAGTAAGTGACCAATGTCGTCGTCAGAATTTGGTCTATTGGCTCTTTTCAGGAAAGGAGGATGGGCACAGTTTTTTTTTTTTTTTTTTTCCTCCTCCCCAGGAAGCAGCAATTTGAATGGACACAGAACACAGTTGGCTACTCTTTATTGTTACTATGCCACATCTGTATCTCTAACTGCATTTAAGAAGTTAAAAGGAAGGTAACCAAGCTCTACACACAGAGTGGAGTTTCTCATGCACACACATACGAGGGTCTGAGTTTAGATTCCTGCTCTGTATATACATTACCCAAATTGCCACGCATCTGTTGTCATTCCCTTGAGCCGTACATTCACCCCAAATGTGGGGAAGTTGGAGAAGTTGTTTAGAACAGATTTTTGTGTATTTTCTTCATTTAAAAAAAGAAAAAGAAACAACAAACTTTGCAGCTGCTTGAGGGAGATTGTTCCAAGTTTGCTGGAGAAACTCAGACTGATTCTTTTTCCTCTAAATAGTGGGTACAGCAAATGCTCTCTGAAGATCTCATTAGTGTTTTTAAATTTCATTGTAATTACTTAATAGTATAATAGCAAAGACTTGATGTTCAGTAGTTGGATTTTTTTTACATAATATCAAAAATATTCTAAGTGATTGGGGGCTTAGAGTGCATCTGTGCTCCTCTTTGGGAATTTTAATTGCACTGATCATGTGGCCGTGTTTGACTTAATTGTCATCAGTAGTTATTGGATGAGATCCCTTGCATAAGCACTGTATTCACTGCACCTCAACGCCATCGAGAAATGTGTGAACAAATGTAGCAAATGGCACTTTCTTTGTCTGCTTAATGAATATGTAAGTGATTTCAAATGGCCTCTTCGCTGGATGATAACTATGTATTTTTTTTATAATGGGAGATCTGTTGATATTCTGTGGAAAAGCTATAATTCCAGTAATAATTGGTTCATAGTGCACTCAGTGCTTTTCCCTCAGCAAGGTAAGATGCCAAGGTTAAATAAGGAAGCAGCATGTGGTTTGTAGGATGTCATGATGCTCGGGGTCAGCTGCCAGCCATGGGAAATAAGGCCTTTTTGGCTACTGTTGGAGTGTGAGAATGGGATTATAGATGACTAAAAGTTATTTTTACTACAGGCAGACAAACTCTGAAGTCCGTAAGAGTTCAGGGGCTGCAGTGTTGAACAGTTTTTGTGGTGTGCATAGCCAGAAGGGTGTTCCTACATTTTAAAGATAAGTATTATGCAAAAAGCAATCAGATCCCACTTGATCTGAAAATGTACCTGTATTTTTTGTTAGTTTTTATTTCAGCTCGAGAACCAGGGAGTTTCTCAGTGACCCTGCAGAATCCTAAAATACAGAGGTATTTGAGTAGAACTTCTGTTGTTAAAATCCATGCTGTTGGAATATGGGGCAGAGCTCAATGAGGAATTTTACAACAGGAAAAATGAAGATGTGGATTGAGTTAGGAAAGGCAGTGCTCAGTCTTGTGCTCTAAATGTCCCAGGTAAGGAACACGCTGCATCCTTGCGCTGTCCCGGTGTCCCTCCACTGGGAGCATGGGGCTGTTAGTAGAGTAAAATTGGACACAGCATCTGTGGAAAGCACCTTATCTGAAACATCTTCCAGGATGCTCTAGGTATGCTAAAATGGTGCTTACAGTAGTGTGTCTTGAGAAACCTGATAAGGAGTCTCTGTATTGAATATGAAATTGTGCCCCAAGCTTTGTTTCGATGTCTGTATTCTTAATATAAAAAGACCTAAATCAGGATTTTTGGAGGATCGGGGCTTCTATGCAAAAGAGAAATTTCTTAATTGTGAGTTTTATTGGTATTGAAGGAAGGAGGGAGGAGAGAGGAAACATCCTCTGATGTCTAAATTAGGCTGTGAGGTATCGCTGCCGCACATTGCATGGGAAGCAACTTCTGCAAGCTGTATCATTCCATGCCCTGCTTCTATCTTGGTCATTTCTGATTTTTGAATTAGTATGTAGGTGAACATGGTGATACAGAAAGCAAAAAATAGTCATCAGCAGCGATGTCTTACATTATTCCCCTCTCTGACTTCATCATAGAATCATTAAGGTCAGAAAAGATCTGGGGTCATCCAGTCCAACCATCCACCTCCCACCAAGATTGGCCATTAAACCACTAAGCCATGTCCCTTGGTACCACATCTAGATGTCTCTTGAACACCACCATGGATGGTGACTCCACCACTTCCCTGGGCAGCCTGTGCCAGTGCCTGACCACTCTTGTGGAGAAATTTTTCCTAGTGACCAACCTGAATCAATCGCTAGATATTCCTAAATACCACCTTCACCTTCCAATCTGGATGTCAGTGTATTTCTTGAAACCTTTTGCTTTCTAATTAGTTCCCAGGAAGAGAAGTGCTTAGGACTCCATTAGTGCTAATAGCTGGTGCATGTGTCTATGTAACGAGGGGACGATGCGTCTCAAGATACGTACGTGGAAATATATCTGACTCTTCTGGTGGTGATGATACAGATCTGTTATCCCTAACTGATGAGTTCAGTGCTGTGTTGGGTATTCCACATGTCTGGGGGAGACAAACCTCCACAAAAGACTTTTCCTTCCTCTGCCAGCTCTGTTGATAACTGAAAGAAGTCAAATGTTTATTCAGAGGTGTGATAAGGAGGTGTGCTGTGCCTGAATACCCACTTGCATTACTCTTTAAACACAAATGTCAGCCTATAATTTTTAGTTTCAATAGACCAGTTTAGTGTTATTACATTAACCAGAGCAGACTGAGCACTTATCTCTGCTGTTACATTGTGTTTGTAATTACACAGTGTCTTACTACCAGTATATTTTCTTAGAGACCGTTTGGAACATAGAAGAGTGTATTAAAGATAAAAGCCAAGGATGGTTTTTAGTGACATTATTTATGGCTCTTTTTTCCTCTTGTTGTTTTCGGTATTCATTTCATTTATAAAACTTTCTATAATTGCTTTTCCAGCTTATCTTGGTTTGTGTTATAGTTAAGTGCTCTATATTCCTTCTGATTAATAATCATCAGTTACTCGATCCTTTTTCAGAGCCGGCATTTTTCATCCAGAGATAATGACTGGTTCATGCATTCGTGTGTCTGAGCAGTTCAGCTTCAGACCAGTGATGCTCTGTGTTCCTCCCAGCACATGGAGTTGGGGCAGGGATAACCCAGGACGCTGGGCTGTGTGTAAATGGTTCTGTGCCATCTGCACGCCTTAATTTCACCCGGTACCCTGCAGGCAGGAATAATTTGTCTAGCTAAAAGCTCCATTTTTAAGACCATGTTTGTAACTAGAGGATCCAATTTAGGAATTAAACAAAAAATCTCTTGGCCTTCACCTTTGCGTGACAAAAAGCTCTTACCCTATTACAGGTGCTACAAAGAAAAAAAGAGAGAATAAATGTTATTTTCTCCCATTGAGTGGGGATGGAGATCTGAAATACAGAGAATAAATCTACCTGAAGTAGGAGAAAAATACAGCGTCTCTTGGCTGGGGGCTGAAAGAGCAGAGACCCCATTGCTGGTGAAAAGATTGTACAAACAATTGGTTGGAGGATTGCCTCAGCCCTGAATCCTGTTGCTTGCTGCTGCTGTATTCCTTTGGAAAAGTGCAGTCCTTGCACAGAAACCTTGGTGGTGTTGAAAAAGATGATATCCAGTACCCTGGATATCTAGGATGCAATGTGGATTAGGCAATATCTGCTGTTACATATACGAGGGCTGTTCTGAAAGTAGTGCTTCCTATTTTATGGTGTTGGCCCATCACATGGGTGTTAGGAAAAGGTTCTTCACCAGAAGGTGTTGGGCATGGAACAGGCTCCCCAAGGCAGTGGTCATGGCTCCCAGCTGCTCAAGGAGCATTTGGGCAGAGCTCTCAGACATAGGGCTTGGGTTTTGGATGGTCCTGTGTGGAGCCAGGAGTTGAACTTGATCCTTGGAGTGATTCTTATGGGTTCCTTCCAGCTTGGTGTATTCTGTGATTTTATTCAGATTCCTTTTTGACCAGTTTCCATTCTGTAGACCAAACTCTCTTAAATATCTGCTACTTGCATCTGGTTGCTATGCCAGCTCTTCTAATATGAAGTTACTTGTTGTTTATTGTGCAAGCCAGTTTTATGCATTTCCACCAATCCTTCCTCCCCTTGCAATACCTCTAAGACCTGTGCTATTTCTGTGATGAGCTGCCTTTTACACAAATGTATCTATTTCAGACCCTTTTTGATAAAGTAATGGTTACCTGCATTAATGATAAAGCTCTATAATTTCATGGTGAGAGGAGTGCAGAAAGCATTGCTTTTACATGGTGCTGAACAGCCTAGGAAATGTAAGAGACCTGCTTTTCATTTCCTATTTCACACAGACTGGATTTACTGACACAAAAAAAAAACACCTAAAAATCACAGAACGATGTGATGGCCATGGGTAATAAAAAGCTGAGGCAGTTAGTAACTTTGGCAAACTTGGTCTGCCTGTTGAATACCTGACTTTCAGTTCCTACCAGCAGCAGGCAAAGAAGAGATGGATGCGTGCATTTCAGGTTTGTGTGACATCTTACATATACAGGTGAGTGTGATCTTGGTGTGATTTTAGCAATTTTAGGTTACCCTGGTGAAGACACGATTCTCTGACTTGGAAGTTGAGGAGCGAAGTGCAAAGCTGGAAAAACCTTAATTACCCACCTTGCTTTGTTAAGTATTTACTGTGTTAAGTATTTAGAGTCACTACTGGTGTTCTGAGAGCACTGTGGATCCTGTAATAGAAAACCTAAGGGAAGAGAAGTTGGAGATCTTACATGAAAACATATTTCAGATTTCTGCATTCCCTGATGTGTGCTGTTGTATCATGGTCCCTGTGACCTTATATCTTACTTTAACTAAAGTCTAATTTAACCAGGAGACACTTGGTTTCTTGCCTTTCCATTACTAGGAAAGTGCATCAGGCTTTGTCTGCTAGCTGGTTTAGGAACACAAAGCTGACCTTCATGGCTGTACAGAGCCAGTGTTTATGTGAAAGCCGTGACTGATTGTGGGGAGTGGTTTCTGTTTTTAATGTTGACTCTGTATTTAATAATAAATCCAGAAAATCATATATTATTAAATCACCAAAGTAGCGTATGAATGAATTTTCCTCCTTAGCCACTAGAACAGATGAAATCCACGTTAGTCCCAGCTGGTTTCTGTTTTTTGACTGTTCTGGTAGATTATGTTGGAAATGTTTTGAGCAAACTGATGTTTTTAGGTGTCGAGTGACGCACCTGCCACTTATTTCTTGGATTGTAGGAAATCAGCTATTTGTATGGTTATACTCCCCAACAGACCTTATTTACAGTACAGAAGATGCTACGTTTGATCCCATTTTCTTGTTTTTTTCAGTCATTTTTTCTTTACTGGGTGTTGAAGCTTCTGAGTTAGTCTGAAACAAGCATAAACCATGTCTTACACACTGAGAAGAGTCATTAAAGCTAAGTAATGCCATACAATTGAATTAAATGTAGGGAAAGAAGATTAAAACCTCTTTCTCTCCATTTTAATAGGAAGTTGATGCAAATGGCAGTAGATAAGCAAATTATAATACATTTTGATGAAAAAGTGGCAAGCTGGAATGATGGGTTTGATTGTCTATATGGGAAGCTAATGATGCAGTTACGAAGCAGAGCAAGGGGATGGATGTGGTGGATGTAATATCGCTGAAATTAAGCAGGTTAATTCCAGGCCTCGATGCAAGACTCCATTACTCTGCAGCCTGAGTGCAGATTATTACAGTTATCTAATGTATTTAACTCACTTAATGCTTCCTGATGGTGCATATGCCAAAGACCGAAGGATAGTAGTATTTTCACTCCACTTTTCTCCTTTCTTCTCAGAAATATAAAAAAATTATTGGAAAATAGCCCTAAATGGGGCACTTGGTGTTCAGTCGCTGACGTTCCCAGAGAGCACAGCAGGGATTTGACCTGCAAGATTTACCTCGAAAAAACTACTGTGCTTGACTTTCGAACTGTTTTCCTTGTATCTTTTTTTTTTTTTTTTTTTTTTTTTTTTTTTTTTTTTTTTTTTTTTTTTTTTTTACTATTTTTTCTTGGTTTCTTTTGAAAATTTTTCCAACTAGCAGTATATTGGAGGAAGATCTTCAAGGATACGAAGCAAGAAAAGAGAGGTCTGTTTTGCCACGTAGGTTTTTGCTCTCCCTGCACACCCTCCTTGGTTAATTGCAGTCAGATGGCATCCAGTCTTCTGCATCCTGGGAAGTGACAGTGAGTAAGAATGAGGCCGTATGGATCCTGCGTGAGCCTTCAATTAGTTCTAGGCAAAATTTCTTCAGCTGCAGGCTCTGATTGATATTGGAGCCATGCTGTAATTTTCTAGGATGGCATGTGACTCTGTATGAGCAAAACTTTTTGTGATTTCAACAAGAACCGTAGAAGAGCTTAAGTTGAAAGAGACTTAAAGGTCATCTGGCTCCAATCCCCAACCAGCTCAGGCTGCCCAGGAACCCAACCAACCTGGCCTTGACCACCTCCAGGGATGGGGCACCCACAGCTCTCTGGGCAGCCTGTGCCAGTGCCTCACCACCCTCTGAGTAAAGAATTTCTTCCTAACACCTAGCTTAAAATCTCCCCTCTTTCAGTTTAAAGCCATTCCCCCTTGTCCCATCACTGTCTGCTTGTGTAAAATTTCGGTCCCCCTCCTGTTTGTAAGCTCTTTTCAAGTATTGGAAGACTGTTGGGATTCAGTGTCCCTGCCAAGCCATTCTACTATTCTCTGATAATTCAATAATTGGGAAACAAGCAGGAGTTTGCTGTTAACCAAACCACTGGAAGCCCATTGTTTTCCCCTTACTGTCAGGAATATGTGCACAGCACCATTGCTTTTGGCAGATCTGCCCAGGTAAAACAGATTGGGAGTTAATGGAGGATTGCGGTGATGTTCAGAAGGAGTAGAAATAGCCACACCGAACCAGTACAGCTAAGAGAAAATTAGGCTGAGTGACAAAACCAGTAGTGGTACATCTGTGTTCTTATGCATAGTAGGAATCAGATTTAGCAGAGAATAGAACTGTGGAAGCGTTGCCAGGTTTTGCTTAAGTACTTCTCAGCGTAGATTTCAATATTGAAAATACTTTTCACATTTCAGGTAGCATCAGTCATACTGCATGGAGCAGCAGTACAGCAGCAAAGAGCCAATTTCTCTGGAGATGGGGATAAATGAGAAGTCATCTTCTCATTAGCTGATTTTCTGAGTGTGTTTGGGAAGTTGGCAGGAGTAAATCCCAGTCCATTTTCTGCTTTAAAAGACACTTCCGTTGTTTCTAACCTTAAGTAAACTTGATGCTAACCTTCTGTTAAGTTGCATGTTAATTTTAACTGTTTCCAAGTTGTTGCACCTCACAAGGCTCTGGTTTCCTTGATTTTTTTCACTTGTCTCACTACCAGGATGCATTTTGCAGCGTTCTTCAGAGCATTGTTTTGATGGCTATAGCTACCCATAACATAAAGAAATAGCGTTTGCAGATGCCATTGGTATTTCTTCTGAATACTGCTGCAGCTGTTTTAATCATTAATTTTTCTATGCTGTTCCTTTTATTACGTAGCTTCTCTTGCTGGGAACAAAAATAGAGAAGGTGGGTCTGGATGCATTATTTTGGGTGACTGAGGGCCACTGGTTCAAGCGTGGCTGTTGGCTTCTGAGCAGACTTGGGCTTTGCCTAAGTGAAACTGTAATCTTTGCATGCTGAAATTATAATGTGCAATAAAAACATAACTAGCACGGAACGCAGGCAGGAAACATTAGTTCTGCAAAGGCGTTTTTTTCCATCTTTTAGTGCAAGTTAAATAAGCAGATGGGAATAAACTGTTTGAACACAATTACAGTGCCGTACAGAACAACCCTGTCCTAATGACTGGCTGCAACAGTGTTCCTTTGGAAAGAATAGATACCTATTTTAACATAATATAAATAATATAAGACAAGCTGCTGGGTATTGAGGGTTAAAGATACCAAATAGCCATGTCTCTCAGCTGGATATAGAGCTGTCTTCCATTACTCTGAGTTCAGGTAGAAAAGGGTCTTGTTGACAAACACCATTATTTAGAATACTGGGTGTGGATTTGTGGTTGGGGGTTTGGGAGCACAGCCTCTGATGTTGGATTTATAGTCCTTTGTATTTTAGATTCACTGGATGCCAAAAAGAAGCAGAGCTGGAGCTGAGTGTTCCCATTGTCACCACTTAGCCATGGCTGTGTGGTCGTACCATGGCTCTGGGAGAGCAGCCAGGAAAGTTGGTCTCTCGAGGTTGATCAGCACAGATGGACAAACGTGGTGGGAATACAAAGCAACACAACAGACAGCATGGTGAGAGGAAAGGAAAATGTCTTCAAAGAACATCAGGCATTAGGACAAAATGCAACTTTCCTTTAATAGTTATGCTGGCACAGATCTTTTCTGTCACCGTTTTTTCTTTCTTTTTTGATCAGGCGGTCCCTGGTTGAGAACTCCTTTTCAAGCCTGTGAAAACCATCACTTGGAGAAAGCAAATGAGCCCTGGAAGTTTGGATGCATATTTTTTGCCTCTTTTCTAAAACAGAACTTGACTTTCAAAGTCACTTAACTGACCTGTTTTGCTTTAAAATACTTCCACTCTTCCTCGGTGTATCAGAAATGTCACAAAACACGCCACGGTGTTTGTGTTCTGGCTAGGCTGAGCCCTTGGTTGCTGTAGAAATGAATGGAAAATAGCTTTCCTCCAGTTGTGGTGCCTGACCTTTTAAGAAATCCACATACAGTCTCTGAATTTTGCTGAGTGAATCCACTGAGTGGTAAAGAAAAAGCAGAGTTGAATAATTTTCCTCTGAATCTCTCATGTACATACATAACTCAAATGCATGAGGACTGGAAGGGAAATTATGTATTTTCCAAAGATGCTGCAGAGAGGTGTCTTCTGAAGGGATGCACAGGATACAAATAAGAGTTTGAGTTGTGTGCAAGATGCTGGTGCAAGTGCTGCTCTTCACCAACACAGGAACATTGGCTTAGAGCAAAATTCCATAACTCTGTCTCTGCAGTTGTCAACAGAAATACTGTGCCTTATTTCTTGGAAAGATGAGTTGAGGTTTCCTTCAACTGGGATGTTCGTCTGATTTTTCTTGCATCCAGCTTCCAGTCTCTAATGAACCTTTCAGCAATGTCATATCCTGGAGGTCTTTACCTCTCTGCTAAATTTGCTGAGGTTTGGGATTTACTGATATAGGGTTAGGAGGTTGGGGTGTCAAGAAAAACAGAAGCATCAACTTTGCTTCCCTCAGAAATCCAGCTAAAAATGGAGAGAATTACGTGGTTTTCTTACTTGATTAGTAAGTTTTATACATAAACATCCATTTGCTTAAGTTTTTGTCAGCACTCCTGGAAGTGGAGATGTGTTTAAAAAAGAAATAGATGCTTTTTGTGCAAAGGAGGAGAATAGGTGGCTGCTGGAGCTGAGCTGGGTGCTGGCCCAGGCTGCCTACAGAGCTGCTTGGTCGTGCAGTGTGAGTGCTGGGAAAGCTTTTACATCTCCTGGGATCTATTCTGCGCTTCTCAAGGAAATAGCATCACTAGAGGCAGAACCAGATTTCTTACAACAAAGTGATTTTGAGTTAAACTGATCAAATGCTGCTGTTAGGGCTTATTCAGGAAAACAGAAATCTTCATACCAAAGGGCAAAACCAGCTTAAGTAGCAGCAGTGCAGGCTCCAGCCGTGGTCTGTAATTATTTCAGCTAGTGCTGAGCTCTGAACACAGCTGTCAGGAGCACCTTGACTGAGGCATTTAAAAATAACCTGCTCCACGTAGGTGGTGCTGGGGAAGCTGTGTGTTTTGACCGTGCTGTTTTCTGCTCCCAGTCGATACCCCAGAACTGACACTTTGATTCACTGGTTGACCATGAGCTTAGCTTTTCTCCACACATCAAATTAGCAGTGGTTTAGATTTCATCAGCTACCAGAACTTGTCTGTGAGACCATCAGTGCTATGCTGTTTCAGAGAAATCTTTTGCTTTTTGAGCACAGCTGCTGCTGTTAGGTTAATGTTTTCACAGATCAAATCAGCTGTGGAAAATAATTTCCCTGGTGAGACCAAGGCACCTCAGTGTTTTCAGCTTTCCTCAGAAATTCCAGGGTATTGGAGAGGGAAAAATATTCTGTTCTTTGACAGGACTAGCAAATGTTCATGGTTTCTGAGAAGCAATAACTGTGTGTATTTGCTTGGACCTCTTCTGTTTGATGCTTGCTTCTGACATTCTGGACACTTAGGGATGCATTTGCTTTGTCTGACTTTCTAAGAAGACAGCCATCTGGTACTGCCAGTGTTATTGTGTTGCCCTTCCAAAAAGAAAGAGAGACTTTGCTTTTCATCTTCCATTTGAAACAGCTCATTAATTTAAAATTAATAAATAGAGAAACATAATACATCAGATTGAGTGTGCAGCCTGTCCTGGGTGGTACAGGGGAGGGCAGGGCCACGTGGGGAAGTGAATGAGGGGAGTTCAAACCTCACTCAGCCATCAGGTAAGACTACAAAGTCCTATCAAACACTTCGCATAAAAAGTGCTGGCAAGAGGGATAAGGAAGGAGAGGAAAAGCTTTCCTTCCAATTCCCTGCACTGCTGTGCTGTAGCTTGAGCAGTGCATCATTTCTAACTGAGGAGGAAAAAGCCCAGACCTCTTCATCTTCTGTTTCTCAGGCTTTCTTGATGGGTCATCTTACTCAGCCGATTGCCCTGACAGCTTTTCATCCAGCTGATAAATGAGGGTTGCATTGTTTTTTATTATACTCCAATATGTTGTGTGCTGTGCTGTTAATGGTTAGTGGCAGGGAGAAATTCCTGCTGTATCTAATCCAGGGAATCACTGAAGGATCTAAGAGGCCCCAGCAGCAGATGTGAGGTATCTGATTTTTCTCTGCTTGTTAACTTACATACGAAATATAAAAATGAATCTTTTTGCTTCAGAAATTTCTGAGGTTAGAGCCATGTATTCAGTCTGACAGCTGGCAGAAAGGCTTTGCAAATCATTAATGAAATTGTGAGCCAGGCTCCTCTAGCATCGCTCATCGTGTGCCTTTGGGGTCTTTTGTTAAGGGAACTAAGCATGAAAGTTGGTTGCTCTTTTCCTCATCTGGGAAAAAGACACTTCTTCAGAGAGGAGATGTTTTATACTTCTCTCCCAGTGTTTAGATGAACAGTGGAGACGTTTTCATGGCAAGGCCCAAGTCGTGTGTTTCTCTACCACTTGTCTTCACGTCCCTTTAGGAAACAGATCATTCTGGGAGCCTTAGGATTCAGCCTGGTCCAGGTAAATTAATACCTTTCCACAGCCATCTTTCCTTTTGCTCTTGATACTCAGTTATCTTCCGTAAATTATGATACATGATGGTTTTCAGCAAAGTCTGTCACAAAGATTTGCAAAACTAAGGAGATGTTAGACCTATTTCACAGATGGGAGAAAAAACAGGTAAACGTAATTTATACTAATATTCCTAAAATTAAATGCTAATACTCCTTCAATCAAGGCACTGATGGTCATGAAGTGCTGGTAATGCGCTGCTCAGGAAAGAATTGCTTAGACTGCTTCCAGCTGAGTTTTGCAGCCTGTGGAAGTTCTGTTTCCAGCTCATTTTCTGCTGTTGGTTGGTTGAAAGTGAGATTTCCAGATCACTACCACTGTTGTTACTGCAGCAGTGTAGGCATTGTTTTTAAGCCAGAAAGATTTGGTAGGTCAAGAAAATAACTGCATGCCTATCCTATTCCTCATCTTTTTGGAAAGAAAATTCACAAAGTGTGTGCTGTATTTCATCCTGCAGCAAATTTAAAAGAATATTGACCGGTCCATTGCTGAAGTCCTTTAACTGTTGAGTATTTGCCTTCTTTTCCTCCTTGCTCACATCTACGTGGTGTTGATGGGGAGTTGCAGGATCTAAATCCTCTTAGATGCTGACCCTACACTGGTGGTGAAATACCTATAACCATTTTATCCACACTCTTAGGGCAATGAGTGCATGAGGGACCTTGCTGAGAAGCTCTTTTTCATCCATTGACACTGTTCAGTGCAGAGAAACAACTATGTTGCATGTACCACAAATTTAAAATGAATTAATTTCTGTCCCAGGTATATCAGGTGGGCTGGGTCCATAAACATGTATATCACAAATTGCCATTTTGACTCCGTTCACCCCACATCCATTCTGGTCTGCTTTTAGTAACTGCTATTGCAAGAACCACTAGAGCTTGGAATCAGTGATTTATATCACCTGAAAGCAGCTGGGAAACCCTGTTTTCACATATTATAAAGCATTAGCCTCTGACCCTACAGATTTGTGATGTATTAGCTGTTAAATGCATGCTGGAGCTGACACATGTAGGAGAAGGAATGTAGGAAAGTCATCAGGGTGATAGGGTGATCGTATTTCATACGTGGGGTGTCAGCTGATTTCCAAACAGCAAAGTTCAGGGGATTACTGAGATTTTCAAAGCTCATAATACTGAGACAAATAGAGAGGGATAAGCGACAGCCACGTAGATACGGTGTGTATTCAGGTTAGTGGGGCACTTCCTATTTTGGAAGAGACCAAGAGGATGAAGGAGTCCTAAAAGCTCCAAGTCTTGTAAAAACAAAGTCAACAGAGAATTAGCTTCTTTCAAAATCATATTTTATATTTGTGTCCAAACATCTGAAAAAGAGACAAATGCAAAGTGTTCATGAGGGTGGGGAAGTTGGTTGCTCGGGTAGAACGTTGGATTGATTCCATTTCTAGCTCATGCCAGCTTCATGTATGACTTCAGGATAAGTATTTTCTCCTCTGTACCCTTTATATACTGCTGGCCACCATTCAGGAGTTGTAAGGATGCTGAATACTAGAACTTGGAGCTTCAGGAACACCCATCCAGGCAGATGCTCCATGCAGTTGCTTGATTTAACAACCTCCTGTAAGCTTAAGATACAGTTCTGAGTTTGTAAAGGATATTTTAGCACAGGAAAGCTATAGTTGTATTTCATTGTGGTGTGAAAGCTGGAAATAACAGTCCTACGCTGAAGCATTTTTTATTAATACTGCAGTGAAAATAGAAACCTGGGAGCTTACTGCCAAAACCAGCCATTCATAGAAAGAGAAGGTGTCAGGGTTTTGGAGGAAAGCTTTAAATGTTTCAAATTCAGTAGTCTGTACTATAAATGTAGTTTAAAATCTAGTGCATGAAAAACGAGTGCTGTCACCAACCTCTAGAAACATTTCCTGTGTTCAAGCAGTGTTCTGTATTTGTCATTCCACAGTATAGCATTGACAAAATCTCAGTGGTGAGAGACATTCTGACTCTGGTTTTGGAGAACCAAATTTATTTCTTTGCTGTCAATACTGACTGAGTGGAGTTCAATTTTTTGATTTTTCATTGCACGCTCTTAATACATGAGTGTATGTATATATACACTAAAAATTAGCCTATTCATTTCCAAAACAATCTTCAAGAGGAAAGAAAAAGCTGTTCCATTTACTCTTTCTATATGCACGTATATGTTTGTGTCTTTTTGCATTGTGTAATTCTGTGTTCTGGAGCTGCTGAAGGAGATCTGGAATGCAGTAAGCACAAGTCTAATTATTTTGTTCACTAGAGGCAATAATTGGCTTGTTCAGAAGTAATGAGATAATTCAGATGTAAATTCATTATTGAGAGGGGAATTTTAATAATGGATAATCTAGGAAATTATATCATGAATGAAAGAATATTTTGTATATAAAAGGAAGAAGTAATGTAACTACAGAAGGTTAGGACCATTTCAGCTAATTCACAGCTGGAAACGAAATCTGGGAGATTGCTTTTAACTGCAGTGTGAGTGCTGTATGTTCTGAGATATTAGCACTGAGTTGTTAACAAGACTGTTATCCTGCGAGTACATAGCTCCAGTGCTCCCAGAACTTTGCTGTGAATGGGGATGGAGTTTGTGGAGTGAGTAGCTTCATTAAATGTAAGCCTTATCACAGAATCACAGAAAGGTTCAGGTTGGAGGTCCATCTGTCCCCCTCAACGCTCAGCAGGGCCACCAGAGCTGTGCTCAGCGCCATGTCCAAGTGGGTCTGGAGATCCCCAAAGAAGAGACCCCACAGCCTCTGGGTTCCTGTGCCAGGGCTCTGGCACTTCTTGTTGGCCAGGGGGAGCCTCCTGGGCTCCAATTTGTGCCCAGTGCCTCTGGGCCTGTGCTGGGCACCACTGGAAGGAGCCTGGCTCCATCCTCCTGCACCTCCCTGCAGGGATTTATGGCCGTGGGTGGGATCACCCTGAGCACCCCCTGATCCAGGCTGGGCAGCCCCAGCTCCCTCAGCCTCTCCTCCCAGCAGAGCAGCTCCAGGCCCTGCAGCACCTTGGGGCCCTGTGCTGGGCTCTCCCCATCGTGCCCAGGCCTCTCTGGTACTGGGGCCCAGAAATGGATGCTGCTCCAGGTGTGGCCTCACCAATGCTGAGTAGAGCAGAAGGATCAGCTCTCTTGACCTGCTGGCAATACTTTGCCCTCTTAGCAACCAGGGTCCATTGCAGCCTCGTGTTCAGCTCAGTGCCCACCAGGCCCCCAAGCTCTTTCTGTAGAGCTGCTTCCAGCTGGGTGCCCCAGCACATCCTTGTGCCAAGATCATTCCTTCCCAGCAACATTTCCCCATGTTTATGGAAGTTTATTAGTGAGCAGAATCTAATCCTGAGCTCATCTGTCTTAATTTTTTCTTTAGCATTCCTCTGAGCTGCCTTTAGGCAGTTTTGATGGGCTAGTATGCATTACCCAGAGTTTGAGTGTCAGAGTTTGCTTTTAGAAGCCTGATTTATAAGGTTGGGGTCAGCTTATTTAACTTCATAATTTTATTTTTCTAATTCTCAGTCAGAGCTAATCTGTCCTGTTTCCTCGTCTCTTACTTTGGAGCTTCTGATAAGTCTTCTTGCCTTGTGCTTTCAGTCTTGGGGTGCTGAATCCAAGTCTCTAGGAGCTATAAATATGAATATGAGGTAGTGTGTGTAGGTGCCCACTTTTTGACATCTACGTTAAAATCTTAAACTCACTTGTCTATTAACTAAGGGGTTTACAGAAGAAGAGGCATGTGTTTTGGGATGAAAGGCTTTCAAATAGATAGAGGACAGTGCATCACTTAAGGAACTTGTTCCTTGGCAGTTTGTAGACAGTGCGTGGTCTCTTAGTGGAGTGGAGGAACAGTAGAGAGCAGAAAGGGAAGCAACAGCAGACAGATGGAAATTCTCCCCAGTTTTGTCCCTTTGAACTTCTGGAAAGCAGGCTGAAGAAGGGAATATATGCAATGGCTCAGTTTTTGTAGGAGCATGTGGACAAATGGAATATAGGTGCTCTGAGCAGGGAGAGGAAGGTTTGAGATGACAAAACTCACCGAAGGGCCCAGGGGGGTTTGTATGAGAACATCTTTTGCTGGCTGCCTTTGCTGCTTTCCCCTGTGTTATCCTTTGCCTCACATTCTTGTTCCTTTTTTACTTTCAAAGTATTTCAGCTGCAAGTTATGTCAAGCCCTTTATTTTTTTATTTTTTTGTCCTGTGCTGAAGAGCTGTGGCTAATTTTAATCAAGCCTAAACTGTCATTCTGGTTCATCAATGTCACATTAGCGTCATTCCTGTTCATCAATGTCACATTAACAGTAAATCCGAACTCCCTGATTATTAAAGTGGATGGAAATCACTGCTCTGTGTGTGGCCAAATAGCTTCTCATCAGCTGGATTTTTGATGGGGCCTGATAGTTTAATGCAGGCCTTATCAAGGGCTCGTAGCTGTTTTCTCTGCTGGTTGTTATCCTCGTGCTTTTGAATGGCATTAACACCTGCATATGTTCCCTGTTTTTCTTAAATGCTGTATCTGTGCTTCAGTAGAAACCTGGTTTTAGGCTGAAGAATTGCTCGTATTAACAGCTTTGGTGTTGATGCAAGTGTTTAAGAATTGGTATTTAAGACTGTGAAGGTGGGAGATCATTAAAGAGGGGAGGGAACACGAACTGCTATTTAGTGCAGAGACCTCCATGTCACAGTGCTGCCTGTTTTATCCATGGGATAGATTTTCACTGCACCATTAAGCTGGGTTTTGTTTGGTTGTTGCCTCTTTCTTCCCTGTCCCATGTGCTCTCTGCCTGCATGCCCGTTCCCACCAAGGCTCCTACTGGTGTTTGCCCAAAGCAGCACTCCAGTCACATGTACAAACTGCAGGTGAGGAGTGAATTTGTTTGAGGCTGTTTAGCACTTTGTTCAGGAAGCACAGGGTAAAACATTTGAGTTTCTAGTCTGACCTTCATGTTATTTCTATGAGCTCAGGGGATAGACAAATTCTTCCACAATTCAGCAGAAAGGGTGGCTGTTATGTTTTGGCAGAAGCAATGCTGGAATGTGAGTTTGGAAGCACAAGTGATGCACAGGTGGGTGCAGAACTGCTGGGAGGACACAGGCTCTGGAACCAAACACTGATGCCTCCAACTGTGCCTATTCCTGCAGAAACCCAGGCTTTGCCTTCTGTTTCTATTCCAGAAGTTGTGTGGCTCTGTGCACATACAAGTCAAATATTACCAAACGTTTCCTTTACCTACAATAGCCAGTGAACGTCCTCAGACACAATATTGTGTAGAATATAAAACTGAATCTTTTTTGTGGATTACAAGCCTAAGTACAAAGTATTAGCACTAAATATTACTGCTGTTATTATTCATCAAATCAGTGCTCTGCTGAATTTGAAGGAGGCACTTTGCCTACCTGTGGGCCGACCACAAGTCCTTTAAAGAACAATTTGCTTTTCCCAAATTGGCATTTGATTTAACTGTAAGCACAAAGGTTCCAGTCCAGTGCTAGGAGCATTCTGGTAATTTATTAGCAATTAGCTGGAATTGCAAGTTAACCAGCAGTGGTGCCCAGTGGCATGACACTGTCCAACGTGACAGAACAAAGCTTGTCAGGCACTAATTTAAGTGCCTATGTAAACCTTTCTCAATTTCCCCAAGCTAAGAAAATATGTTTATGCATGGATTATATACGTATATACATCCATGTGTGTGCATTTAAGGCTCGGTGGTGGTGCAAGCATCGTGCAAAGAGGTTTGTAATGCCTTTTCTGCACTGCAGACCAGGTTCTTTCTGGCTGATGCAGGATGAGCAAGGCCTTGCTGCGTCGCTTTGCGCTGCATACAGGGAAGACCACCCAAAGAATTTGATTTGCCAAGGCATATTTCCTCCCTCAGTTGCATGCAGCGCTTTCTCAAAGGTTTTTGTCCAACTTTTAGTGTTGTGATTGAGTCAGGACTGCCAGAAGCTTCACTGGTGTTAGAGTTAATTAGTGACAGACCATGCAAGCCTCGTTAAAGTGAAGAAAAAAGACTGTCCTACAGTGTTTGTCAGTGGCAAATCTGCCCTGTCGAGGAGAGTTACTGTTAACCTTTAACCAGTTATGATGGCAGCTAAAAGGTGCTTCCATCCTCCTTGGCTGTCATCAGACCTGGTTAAAGGTTAACATCTTACTGGGGTCCTGCCAGGCCACTGCTGTTTCAGCACGGCCTTCCCAAAAGCCCACCTGACCCTGGGGCTTATTTTCTAGCTTGCTCCTCGAAAGACAGCATGAAAAGAATAAAAATACAGAATAAAAAACAACAACAAAAAAAAGAAAATAGGCTTGCTCTTAAAGACAACAAAGTATAAGAGGATGCATGTATCAGAAATGACCAATTCCTGTATGCAGTCTTCATGAGTGAGCCCTGGATTTAACTGAGTCTTTAAACCAGAGTGCCCTGGTGGCTTTTTTCCCCTGGTGTTCTGCTTGCAGTAGTGCTGACTTAGTCAGTTCTCAAGGAAACCGCTCTTTGGGGATAATTCAGTCCACTGTTTCCTCCTGTGCTATTTTTTGGCTTGTTTTTAGTATATATTCAAAATCACATCCAAATAATGTATTACCTGGGATAATATCTGTCATCATTGAGCATCTCCTGCCTCTGAATTCTTCTACCTGAAGAAGCAGATGAGTGATGGCTTAGCAACACTGGGCAGCTGGAGGAAAATGCAAAAAAGGACGATGGAAAGAGGCTTTGTATTCAGAGATGGGCTAAAGGGAATACGGAGTGAGGAGGGATGGCAGCATCTGCAGGTGAATCCTTTATACTGGAGCTCAACAGATACCAAGACAGGTTTTAGCTACAAAGCTCATGTCTGATTCTAAAATCAGCATGAATTTGGTTTTATCAGCCACTGCCCAGCAGTTTAAGGCTGCAGTGGAGTCTGGAAAGCATGAAAATGAATGCAACTCTGTCCGAGCCCAAAGGGATCACCTAGGGACAGATGTCTAGTGATCTCATTTTACAGCATGCATTTTAGATCTTCTGTGTTGTAAGGTGTTAGGGAAGTGTGGTTGCATGAAAATTACCAAAGCAATGTTGTTTTTATGGATAAATAATGTGTTGACACCTGTTTGTCGAAGGCTTTAATGGAACCCACAATCCCCATACAAATTTTCTGGCTTCTCACTCGTACGTGAGTGGCATTCTGATGCACCAAATTTTTGCAAGCTCTATTACACTTATAGTTGACTTTTTTTTTTAATCTACTATTACCTTTTTCTTATTATATCCACATATGGTAGAAGTATTATTGGCTTTCAGGGTGTATTATTTATCAACAATTTGTTGCTGGAAGTTTCCTGGAACTGCCACACAGGGGAAATGAAAAGCACGGCCACAATTTACAAACAAGAGTAATTTCAGCTGTTTATACACAATTACATCTTTGCTCCCAAAGGAAACTGTTGGAGGAACATTGTAAGTTTAAGAACAGCTTTATTTTTATAAACACTGTTTTTAATTGCTGAGATGAAGTTGTGTTTATTACCAAAAATTCCCAAGGCTTTTTCTGTGAACAGTTCAATCTCCTTAACACAGGCACAATTTAGTTGTGCTTTCATCCTCTGGTTATATTGTTTTTTCCTCATCTTTCTTTTTAAATTCATTTGTTCTCTGAGCTCCCATATACTGTGCTAACTATCCCTGTTTTCTTTGGACCATTGACAGCTTTATAAGTTTTTTTAGGAAAACCCTGCAAGCTAACAAAGCATCTTTCTCTTATTTTCATCTTGTAATGGCTCTTGAAGTGTTTTGCAAATATCATTAACTAGTCAGTGTGAGTCTTGTAACACTGAGTCCATTTTACAGAATATTAAGACAATTTTTTCCTTTGTTTATGGGCTGTACCAAAGGTTATATTGGATAGCCTGACTCTTCCAGCTGTCTTGGTTATGTACCAGTCCTCAGCATCAGAGTGTCTTGTCCAGAATCCATGATGAATCTTCAAAACCCACAGCTTCTCTGCATGGGTTAAACTGCTCCTGTGCTTTGTTGGATAGAATATTCTTCATTGCATGTTGGATTATGGTGCATTTACACAGTTCTGCTTTGTTTTTGTCTTTTGCATCGTGTTTCTTTGTAAAATGTCTTGCTTTCTTTGCCCTTTTTGGTAGTTTTTTTCTCTGAGCAGTGGAAGAGGATTGAACTGAAAGGACACTGTGTTCTCTTAGTTCCTCTGTGCAGCCAGCAGCCTTACCCTCTCTTACTCCAGCATTTTGCCATTCATCCATGTCTGAGTTGCCCATGCAAGGTTTGACCCATACCCCAGGTTAGCATGGAGGAGGAGAGTGCCCTGCCACCTTGCAGCACTGGAGGAAGATCCCTGCACATGTCTGATCCAGCAGACTGCGAATGGATGGGAAAGGACAGATTCCCTTGGCTTAACACACAATTTCCTGAATTCCCTTTGATACCTTTCCCAAAGGATTCAGTGATACCATGACCTATTTTTGATACTGCTGTCTTGAAAGAATCAAGTGACGCTACCCATCGTTAATCTGGGAGGTATTTTATGTGTAGGAAAAGCCAGCAGCTGTGACATGCATTTTTTTTTTCCTCATTCCTATTCTCTTACCCCCAATATGGTACTTGGAGAAAAGTTGGCTAGGAACTCATGTCTGTGTCCAGGTAAGAATATAGGATGTTACTCAGTTCATGTCAGGACCAGTGGCAATTACTTAAATCTAGAGTGACCTGAAAACCCAGCCTCTTTGTTTTCTTTTTTTCACTCAAGCCTCTGTAATCCTTTCAACATGTGCATGAATAGATTTCTTGCAAAATGCTTTTTGGTGCAGTGACCTATCTTACAGATTTGCACCAAATGCTCATTACCCCTTTGTGTGACAGCTATTTCCCTAAATTCTCCTATTCTAACATCTTGATTTTTGAGTGCCTGTTTCATTTTTCTTTTTTTTTTTTTCCATTGCCATTAACAGGAAGTTATGAATACATCTCCTTGCAACAAATTAAATGAGGTTACAGCTCGGTGTCCTGTCTATACAAGAGCTTCAGCTCTGCTTTGTGTCTTGAATCTTTGAACTTTGGCTTTGTCCTTTTGGTTGTTGTTCTCTGAATGCTTTGGCACGAGGATGAAATTAAAAAGCTCTTTAGCTGTTACTGAATGGTAGGTGATGCTGAACCCACTTCTTGAAATGGAAATTAAAGCCCCTTCTTTTTTACATTCCTTTTCTTAAGCAACAGGATATTGATCCGCTGGGTTGAAGCCTTTAAAAAAAAAAAAAAAAGCTCTGTTATCTTCCCAGTTTATTTTTCTGGAGGAGCATGGTTTAGTTATCTTTGCGTTTGGTGGTATGAAAGAACACGGAGATCAGATTTAGGTTATTAGGGGGATAGATCTCGTGCTTCATTCTGTGCTTTCTTATTCTGCCTTGTACCAGTGATAAAAGCAAGGGGATCTGAAGCTGAGCTTTGTCTGGAAGTTTTTAAGCTGGGGAAAAGGTTCCTGTTAAATGCCTCTTTGAGATTGAAGTGAGATGCATGGAAACCATTGATGTGTTAAGCCCAAGCAAGCAAGCTTAGCTTGTATTTTGGGTTTCAGTGCGTTGTGTTGCAGTTAGGCACAAATCTTTGTGCAGGATCTCTGTATGCCAAATCTAAGATGTAGTCATGTTCTTCTGTCAGCTGAATACACGAGTGAGGCAGGAGCTTGCGATGCTTACCAAGTTGGACCTGTGTCATGAGTTGCAGTGGTTTCATACAATCATAGAATCAAAAAGGTTGGAAAAGACCTTTAACATCATCTAGCCCAGGTTTCCACCTACCACCAATATTGCCCACTAAACCATGTCCCTTTGTACCACATCTACGTGTTTCCTGAACATCCCCAGGGACAGTGACTCCACCACCTCTCTATAGTGGCTGCTCATAGCAGCAAACCCAAGGTCTGGGAGCTGCTGTTGACATGGTGTTGTTGCAAAGGGACCGAACCAGTACTTACTGTTCACAGCGTATTGAAATCCTTCAGGATTTGGCTCTGTTGCTATCAGCCCAACCCATGTTAAGTGAAAGAGTCAAAAAATGGCTCCTCTACACCTGATGTCTTATAGTGTTCTGAATGCCATCTGTAACATGGGATTAAAATTGAAATACTCGAGGTCAGTCGGAGGAAGGAGTAATGATGCAGTGTCCCTCGGTTGTTCTGTGGGCTTATCCCAGTATTCTGTCACATGCTGATGCAGTGCCAAAGCATATGGATCTCCATATGGTGACTCTGGGTTTCCACCACCTGTAGTCAAGCTGATTTTCAATCGCTGAATTTGCCCAAGAGATAAAGCAAAATAACTATAGCAGTGCAATAACATGGCAGTGATGAAGACTGAAGTTTTTTGTGACTGTTGTTACAGTAATTACTAGAAGAAGGAAAAAAAAATAAACAAATGGATTTAATGAGCATGTCAGTAATGGGAACAAATGTTTCCAACACCTCATTAGTGGGGGGCAAGGGGGACTCCATACGCTTTCTTGTCTCCAAAAAGAATAATTTTTGATTTGATTCAGCTTCTGTGAGTAAATGGAATTAAAAGAGTTGGAATGTCTTTGAAAGTAGTTCTGCTAACTGCTTTAAATGTATCTCCGTGGTTCAGAAATAGTAACGTAACAAGTAACATTTACAGTTTTAAATGAGAAAGCAAGGAAAATACCTCCTATGAATGATTTGCAGCAGTTCTGCTCTCTTAAGGCTTGTTTCTTTAAAATGTGTATACATTTAAATATTAAATTTATTTATATATGCATCCCTCTAGCTTCTTTGGGTCTTGTTTTTAAGCAGTTGTTACTGGTTTGAGTGATGTAAGGCCATGCAGTTACCTCATGGTTAATTGTAGGGCTCTTTAACCCAATAGGAAGGTGATGGAGTTATTGTGTTGTTGTTCTGTGTTCCTGGACTTGTTCTGTCTCTATGATGCACTCATTCTTGCAGAACAAGAGCCCTTATCCATGGACCGAAATGAAGGTGGCTCTGAAAAGTCTTTGAGATGAGCAGAAATGAAATATAGTCAACATAGTCCAATTTGTGCCAGTATGTCACTTGCTATCACTAGCAATTAGGTTCTCTGTACCAGTGCTGTTATAACAGTGTTGTAGGCATTGCACTGGTACAAGAAGTTGAGCATGGGAATGTGAACTGGCTCCTGTCTTAAATAGGGATTTTTTAAAATATACCCCATGTTTCTTTTTTAACACTTTTTAGTAACACCTTACATGAGTTCTCAGTAATCTGTAGTTTGGGCACTCTGTTATATTTCTGAAGTTTTGCTCTGGTCTCTGGATTGCAATGAGAGAGAGATGTGCAATGTTTTATAACCCAAGGGAAGAAGCAGCAGAGATCTGAAGTTCCAGCCCCTGCTTTCCAGGAGTGCTTGTGGCTGGCATTTAAATCACGCCACAGATGCTAACTGAGTGCAGCAAATATTTGCCTAGATAAGATGATTTTTAATGTACATTGGATGGTGTCCAGGCTCTAAATGATGAAAGCAGTTTAAGGGGTTGAATATAATAGGTAACAACTTCAGGACAAATCAGAAGAGGTTCAAGTTTGCTGTGCCTGTATGATTATTTTGTGAGGGCCTTTCTTCTCAAGTAACTACATGTGAAGTGGAAAACAGATATTTGCTTTGTTTCCTCTTATTTTCAAGCCCCAGTTTTTCTCTTCAGTTCCACCTAGAAGACACTGCAGACTGAAGATACAGGATTTTTGACAAATTGAGGCATTCTTTATATCTGAGCCTCGTCAAGGCCTTTGGGATCCAGATGCAATTTCCTCCCTGCTAGAAAAAATGGGAAGTCCCATGAAATGAACTTTTCTATGGTCTTGTTCCAACCAGGGTGGCAGTTAGGCACTTGAGCCATGTTTTTCATGTTCCCTTTGCCCAGAGGCATGCCTCACTGTATGTGTAGGACAGGTTTTAATGCAGCAGGATGTACAGCTCTGCTACAGGGACAGGACAAGTTGTCAAATGTCCCAGGAAGAATTCTCTGAATGTTTCAGCTGCTTGTGATGAAAATGAGCCCTGCGTCTCCAAGGAAGGTACCAGCTGAGGTGAGTCTGTAAATGCTGCTGTAGGTACAGCAGCACATAGTTAAGTCATTAAAATCCAGTTACCTGCACTTCTGAGCTTGCCACCAGATATGTTCTTAATGGATTGGTGTAGCTTTAATGAAATCCAGTCTCGCTGAATCACTGAACTTTCCTTCTCCTGGAAAGCTCTTTACAGGGACCTGACAGATCACCTCTCCAGTGCTTCCAGACGTCCTGGCTCTCTAATTCTTCTCCATAACGAGTTTTGTGCTGCACGATAAAATATTCATGTTAAAATAGGTTCTAAACTAATTATCTGCAGCCAGCAGTTGCCGGTGTAGTCATTTGCTGTTAGCTTGGCTCAAGTTAATGGCTTGTATTTCAGAACAAATAATCCCTCCTGGCTGTTTCCTGTCACTGATTCTTATCCTAAATGGAATTTCCATACGTGTGTGGAGCTAATTCTTCTGACATCCAAAGGAGCTTTCTCCTTCTTCGGCACCGTCTCTCTAAAGAGGAGGATGTGTTATGTATTATGCAGTTGCTGCAACTGCATTTTCCTCAGAAGGAATCATCCAGTCGGTCTTTTCTCTGCACAGTGTGACTTATGCTCTGAGCTTTCTTTTACTGTCTGTGTTTTCAGCAACAATAGAAAATAGATGTTCTGCATACAGTGACCGTTCTGTCTGGGTATTGAAGTCACATGGGTTAGGAAGTAAATCATTTGCTTTCTTCCTTTTTTGTTAATAAGGAGGTGATTCAAAGGAAAAGGAAAATCTCAACTTTTATCTGGAGGTATCACATTAAACTGGCATAATTAGAAAATTCTGAGCATGTTGGTTTGGAGCTTAAAAGTGTCCTGACAGCAGAGTACAATAGACTGAGGCTGGAGAAAATGGAGTTGGGTTTCACAAAGACTGATGACTCTCTTAGCTTTCAGTCCTAGCTCTATGTGGTAATCAAAACCTTCAAGTTTTTTCTCCCTTCTTTTCTCAGAGACAAGCTTGTATTAAAAATATTGACAGATTTGAATCTCTTAATATTGCCATATGTCCACCTACTGTAAAAACGTGTCACTAAATGTATGGAAGTCTTTTTGACTAATCGCATGTCCGTATGCCTAATTATTTGTGGGATCAAGGCCTGTGAGGATTAACATAGAAATAATTTAGATTTTTTTTCATAATTCATATTTACAGCAAGTAATTTAAACAGCTTGCATGGAAAAAGACCCACTCTGTGCATTTTTCCCATATTAGACCTCATGGGGCTCTTGCAATATGATGCCTCTAAGATACTTTCAGATGTTGAAACTCATTATGCATTTGCAAGCATGTATTACAGGCTTGAAGACAACTTCTTGCTATAGGTGTCTAAAGCTATTCCTTACCCAGAAAGTCTCTTCCATTTTCAGTTAAACTTCATACTTCCATGGGCTTCGTGTAATCCCGTTGGCTGGAGTCTTCGACTTAGAATCATAGACTATAGAATCATGAAGTTTTGGAAAAGACCTCCAAGATCATCTAATCCAACTGTCCACCTTCCACCAAGGTTGCCCATTAAACCACTAAACCCATGTCCCTTAGTACCACATCTACACATTCCTTGAACTTCCTGTCTGCCCCATGTAGATGTGCCCTTAGGGCAATCTTTGGTAGCAGAGGGAACCTCTCTGTGGTCTTCATGTGATCACCACACCTCGTGCCAGATCTGCTCATTTTCCTGTTAACTTTTTGTTGTGGCATTTTACCTTTAAACCAGGCTTATGAGCTTGGTGAGGCAGGGCACCATCTTTAGTTCCGTCTTTAAGAGCCCTCTTTAGGTCTCTTATTTGCAGAATTTGTGCTTTAGTTTGACATGAACTATGAGGAGGGAGGAAGAAACAGAGGAAACAAAAGCAGAGCAAGTTAAAACTTGAAATCTCTGAGAGACTCATCTTACCAACAAGTCAAGATATTCTTTGAGATTATCTTTCTTTTTCTTTGGGACTTTTATCATTTGCATGGGCTTGGCCATCAGTAGAATCATCAAATGACAAGAACCTCTTCACCTTCCTGTTGCCATAAAGAAGCTGGGGAAGGTTTTTTGAAATTTTATTGGGTGACTTACGCATCTTACATGAATTTTAAATCTGTTAAGTGTTTGAGCAGAGGTGTGCAAAACTAATTGATTTGCTAGTTTGTATGATTTCTTTGTAGTGCAGTGCAACATTCTTACTGGGGATCTGAAAAGGAGGCAGAAAATACTTCTTAGTTATACACTGCAGAGCTGGGAAAGTTTAATGCAGTTTCATGTCACATAAATTTTAGTATGAGAATTTTTTCTGCTTTCAGTGTGTGTTATGTTGATGCTGAATTTTGCACATCTTCAATATTTATGAAATTAAGTAGTAGTGGTTGTTAAAGAGAAACTGTACCCGCTGCAACAGAGTGTGATTTGTTACCTTTCCTCCTTGACACTTTTTTCCAAATAATCTTCATCTCTGTAGAGATATCCAGGAAAGCATTAAGTGATGTGACTTGAATCTGTCGTACCAGGAAGCAGAGGAATGCTCTCTTGTAATGAGACTTGAGTGAATGAAAATACAAGTTCTTTCCCTTCTGTTATTTCGTGTTCTTTAATGCTCTTGTTTCATCAATACATAGTTTACTGTGTACTCGTTCTGAAATGCACATCCCTCTCAGAGCAT
The DNA here is from genome assembly GCA_013396635.1 of Penelope pileata. Lineage (NCBI taxonomy): Eukaryota > Metazoa > Chordata > Aves > Galliformes > Cracidae > Penelope > Penelope pileata. The sequence continues at coordinate 554,014 of WBMW01004066.1, read as the reverse complement.
TGCTGAACTGATGATTTTCTGCTATGTGAAAGATGCTTGATGGAAGGTAGAAAATGATATCTTGATCATGGTTGTGCTTTCAGGTCTTTGATCGCCAGTATATCAATGATAATTTCTTCAATATCCTCTTGATTTGGGAAAAAATAACCCTGTCTTTTTAGAAGTGAGTGGAATGAATGCTATCTTACCAAGAGATGAAAATAGATTTAAAATTCAATTGATAGCAGCTATATTATGGTTTTAGTTTGATTTTCTAGGAAATGAGTCCCATCATAAAGGAAATGAGTTCTTTGATTGTGCTGTCTGTTCCTTCCGCTAATCTGATTGACATCAGCCAAATCTGGGAGAAGTAAAAGGTGCCTGGATGAACAGAACTCATGGGGGAAAAAAAAAATGTATATCAGCAACTGTACAGAGGAGATAAACGGTGAAGGAGAAATATCTGAAATTTGGCCATTCTGTGCTATGGTTAGAAGCTGTTGTCCAGGGATGAGACACAGGAGTTTCAAGTGCTGGAGTTCAAGAAGCATTTGGACAATGCTCTTGGGCATAATGTTTGAATTTTGGGTGGTCCTTTGTGGGGCCAGGAGTTGGACTCAATGATCTCTGTGAGTCTCTTCCAGCTCAGGACTCTCGTGGGCAAACATTGTAGAGAGTGCATGGAGTTTTGTGGATATTGCAGTGTGGAGCATGGAAAGAACGTGAAACGAAGGAAATGTTCTTCTGAGTGTTGATAGATTTTTGTAACTGGAGGTGGGAATGGCGTTTTGCTATTACAGGGCATCTTCATTATAGACTTTGGACTTGATTTTCTTATATTCAAGATTCTCTGTACTCAAAGTAAACAGTAGGAGTGTTCAGTGTGTCTGAAAGCAGAGTAACTTTTTTTTTTCCTCAAGTATGAAATGATTCTCTCATACACACTGCTGCTTCCAACCTTAGAACCGCAATTTCTCGCTAGCTTATACATAAATATACAAACTAGCTTTTGCTTCTTGAGAATTGGATGGCACAGAATCATGGAATGGTTTGGGCTGGAAGAAATGTTAAAGATCACTTAGTTCCAACCACCTTCCACTAGATCAGATTGCCAGGGCCCTAGCTAACCTGGTCTTGAGCACTGCCAGGAATGGGGCATCCACAGTTTCTCTGGGATGTCTGTTGCAGGGCCTCACCACCCTTGCAGTAAATTTTTTTTTATAATGTCTTGTCTAAATCTGTCTTCCTTCAATTTATAACCATGTGGGCTTGTTCTATCACTACAGCCCACAGTGAAAAGTCTTTCCTATAAAGCCCTCTTTAAGTATTGCAAAGCCACCAAAGGGTTTTCCCATAGCTGCTCTTCCCTAGGATGAAGTAACCCAGCCCTCTTAGTGTTGTTCATAGGAGAGGTGTTCCAGCCCTTTGATCACATCTTGATTTCCAAAGATGTAACGTGAATATCCCTGAGGTTGCTGAGACTTCATGCTGGTGTTGTTTGAAGGACAGGGGCATCCGGAGGNACTCAGGATATTCTGTCATTCTGTTCAATGATCCTATGGTCAATGCATGACCCAGGCCCCCTAGGAGCTTTTCAGCCTGCGTGTTGTAGGTGTTTAGCTCATCTGCCTCCCTTTCCATTTGCACTTAGGAAGAGGCTGTGCTGTTTTTCCAAGGTGCGAGGGTTTTCAGTGCTGCATCAGATGCTCCCAGGTTCAGTGTTTGTTTCAGACCGAGGGAGGACTAGTCTTTTCGCAAATATCACATGGATTTATAAAGGAAACAAAAAGCTCTTGCTACGTAAAACATCAGGCAAACAAAACCTGCTGCATGGGGAATATCCTGAGTTTAAGGAGCATCAGCTTTGAGTAGTCACCCCTGATTAGGCAGTACAGGTTAAAGCAAGTTGAATGGAGACTACTGCGGTATTTAAGTCGTGATGATGTTTGCTGGAGTAGGCATGGGGCTGGCAGTCACTGACCTTTCACGTCTGCCTCCTCTAACTGTCCTGTGAGGAACCACTCAACCATCCTGAGCCATAATTTCCTCATCTGTGGAAAGGGAGATAACGATGCTAATGACTTAAGATCTCACTGATTGTGAAGACTGATTAGTTAATACATAGAAATCATGGAAGAATGATCGGTAGTGTAATATTTATTAATAAAGTTCCCTCTCTTATATGTGAAAAAACTTTGATCTCACTTGTAATGCTTTTCTAAGAGTCTTAAGAGGAAGAGGGAAAAAAAAGTGGAACTCAGGTGAGTCAGGTAGTTGCAAATTGGGAGGAATTCCTGAAAAATAATAGCAGTATTTATTGGAGTGCTGAAAGTTATGGTGCATCCTCGTTCTTGTACTGGCCAAACTGCTTAAGGAGTCTGGACTAAAAGGAGCTTTGTTTGTTGTTATTAATTGTTACGCTTCTTAATAAGGGTTTTTAACTTTAATTCCTTGAGTCTTCTTTGCTTGCTTGCTGATCTCCTGTGGCCTAACCAAATACCTTCCTAATTAAATTTAACAATGGAGTCATTAGTGAGGTGTGTTGTTCTGATGGGAGAAGGGGTGGTTGAGAGGGATCTGAACAGCAGAAGTGATTTCTGGAGTTTCAGCTGAACTTCTCGGAGCTCTGCTCTGAGTTAGTGGAAGAGCTCCCAGAGGTGCTGGTGAGGAAGGGGTTAAGCATTCAGTTGGATCCCCTCTTTTCCAGGGAGTGCTTTCTGGCATCTATTAGTGCAAAAGGGGCTGTAAACTTTATGTTGAGAGCCCTAAAGAAAAGTAAGCTTTGTGTACCACGTCCCAAGAGTTTTTAAGAAAGTGGATCAATTTAGTTAAATGGTGAATGAGTGTTCTCCTGTGAACATCTGTAAACTGTTGAGTTTAATTGGCCTACAGCTGGCTCTGATTGTAGGTTTGGGGGGATTTTTTTTTCCTTAGTATCTCATTTCCTTTTTCCTATGGTTTCCTGGTTTCGTTTGTTCTTTTTTTTTTTTCTCCTTGGCATGTTAAAAAGTAAATAATAACACATGTGCACATAGGCATCACTTTGAAGGAGCCCTTCTGAAGAGAAGTGGGCTTATCTGGTAAAGCATCCTTTGGTAGGCACCTCTTACTGCCTGAGCATCGATGGGTTCCAGCTGGTTCTGGGGATGAGGGGTGGGTGGAAAGGTGTTTGTGAACCTGATTAATTGAATATATTTACTTCATAATAAGATTTGCCCATTTTTAGATTCTTTTCTGTTTTTTTTCCTCCTTTTTTGAAATGTTAGCAGTTTTGGATGGTTTGTATAGTGGAATTTTAAATAGTGAAAAGGGACAAGACATTCAGCTGATTTTTCTTTTCTCTGGCTGAGCTGTGAATGTAGCAGTGGGTTTTTAGTGCATCTTCACTTCTCATACTCCCATGGAAATAATATAAAGCATGAGTTCAGCTGTCATTTGTCTTGTGGTCTCAGTATTGTCCATTGGCAGAGATAGCAAAATGAGCTAACAACAGGATGGTGCAAGGTGTGACTGAGCCTTAAATTGACTAAATTGACCTGAAGTTTCATGATTTCAGACTACATTATCTATCAAATGGCCCAACTTGGTTGTTTTTTTTAATAATTTTCCTACACAATAATTTTCCTGTCTACCAATTAACTAACTGCTTGCTTTTACCATTTCTTGAGCTTGCATGATTAAAACTGGCTCTACAGAGCCAGTTTAGGTTTTGTTGTATACATTTTTTTCAAGATGAAGATATGCTTTGTGTTACAAAAGGTCTAGATGTATTAACATATATTAATATAGCTAAAATCACATCATCAATCCTGAACTCTGCAAAACCTGAATTACAAAATCAAGTAAGGAACAATTATTAGAAATAATGTTTTAGAAAGGATGGGTTGAGAGGAAAAGCTGGAGGGGGGGGGGGAAACTTTTTGGAAAGCAAGCCAAATACTTATGTATTTAAAAAAAAAAAAAAAAAGCTAAAATTTCTAATAACATTTAATGGAACATCTGGCAAAGTGATTGGTATTCTTATGCCAAAATATTTACTGTTTTAAAATTAAAATAAACTTCTGTGCATTTCGGGGACTGAAATACAACTGCATGGCAGATTGTTATGTGAATGAACATATATAAAATATTAATTGGCTCCTTCCTTAGTGATGGATATTCCTAATGAAAGTGGCAGGATTTGGGAGGGCTGCTCGTGTCACCGAATCCAGCTCCCATATTTGTCAGGCAAACAAAATCTTTTGCTTCTGTCCATAAACTTGTCAAACTCTATCCTGGCTCGGGTAAGGATGTTTGTCTTTGCAATTCAACTGGAAGGGAAGTTGCAAGTCCTTGTTGCTCCCAATGGGCAGAAGCTGTTCTCTCATTTCCAGCTGAAACCCGCTAATGACCACTTTTACTACCAGCTTGTTCTTCTGCCAGGAAGGATTAAGCTGTTTGTGGGAGGGATGAAGAGCAGCTGGTGCTTTTTCTTTGCAAACGGCAGGTGATGATACAGGCTGGAGCAGATAAACCTAACCCGAGGGGAAGCTGGCACTACTTCAGTGGAGGATGCAATTTGAAGGCATCGGATTAGGAAGTCCGATGTGCTGGGAGATGTTCACTGAGGTGGGACAGAAGAGTTGACCTCTCTAGCAGCTGGGTCACTGACTGCTGGCTGCTGTGATCTCTGGAAAAAAAAAAATTCCCTCTTGTTCATGCTTAATTTTGGGGCGTTTGGGTTAGCCACAGCCAGAGTTCGTAGGAGGGCAGCTGGCAAGTTTGCACAGCTTCCAGCTAGAAGGGCAGAAGTTTTTTGAAATGTGGCGGAGCGGTTAGATGAAAACAAAGAAAATGTCAAAAGAAAAAATTAAATACAAAAAATAATATTGAGAGGGAAACTGAAAGGAGTTGGATTATTGTTTTACCTTTTTATGGGCCGTGTGTTTCTCCTAATGGGGAAGTAAAGCAAAGAAATAGCGTGACATGGCTGTTGTGAAAGCAGTCAATGGTGAGGCACAGGAGTAAGGGAAGAGAGGAAAGGTGATGGGGGGAAGTCAAGAGAATAGAAACGATGCAGAAGAGCAGCCTGAAGGAAAGGGGAGAGAGAGGCTGTTAGTATGTTCTAAGGTATAGAGATGTCCTTCAGGTACAACCCACAAGTACTCCCACCATTGGGAGATGTTTGGAGACTTTTGGCAAAAATAGTAAAATATCAATAAGAATGAGGTTTATATGTAGTAAATATAGTGATTGGGTTTAATTTTTTTTTAAAGGAGGATGATGAAGCAGATGTCAGAGAAGGGGGGAAAAAAAAATCCCTAAGGGAGGGAGAAGAACATAGAGAAAAGGAGTGATACACCAGAACAGGTGATCAGATGTTGCAGCTTCCTGAAATCTGGCTAAAATCTGAAAGTACCAAATTGAGAGGTGTGAAATGAGGGCTGGGAGCTGTGCCAGTCAGCAAGAGATGGAAACCAGACTGATTTAATCCTTCTGAAATAATCAGATTTTGGAGGGGGGTTGGTTTTGGAGCAGTAGCTGTGCCAAAGCAAAGTTTCAAATATAATGAGGCAGGAGGAAAAAAAATAAACTAACTGGTTTAGTTCCTGGTAGTATCTGCTTGTGCTGTGTTTTATTTTAACATTGTTAATATGTTGTTTGTTTCTTAGCTAGACAGTATGGGAATATAAGACCTGTGAGCAGAGTAAAGACTTGGTAGATGCCTGGGGATGGGGAGGATTCCTGTTCCATGTTGCTCAGTGGTGAGTACACTATCTGTGTGCTGTGGGAAGCAAACATGTTAAGAAAAACCCAGTTAAAATATTTATAAAGATGCAAGAATGCGTCAACTAAGATAGGTATGAATATTTGGAGTTGGTTTCAAAAAAAAAGGCTGAAAACTGTGTATAAATATTTATGAGTAGGAATGGCACTAGTGGGGAAGCAAAGCCATCTCAGAAGGCTCTGTGTCAATCAAAACACTCAGATTTATTCAGGATGATTTAAATTCATAAAAAGGTGGATCATTCAGAATGAATCTTGCATTTGAAGCAAACAAGGGCAGGAAAAAAGCATCGAGGTTTGGTGCAGGGTTGGGTTTTTTTGTGATCGCTTGTGATTTAGTACAAAGACCGTGCTGTAGCATCGCTTCTGGGGAGGTGTGTGGAGTTGGCACACAGTGTGAGCTGCTCCATGATTTCTTCAATGGAGAGAGAGGCTGGAAATGGAGGACAGGGGCTTACAAAATGGTCAGACTATTTCGTTATGTACTGCTATGGCTAAGCTCACTGGGATTAGTTATAAAAGGGAATTCAAGAATCTGAGTGAGACCTTTCACTGGTGGGTTATGCTGCCTGGAAGAGATGCTCCAAGGATGCCCCAGAGATGTCTCAGGTGCTCTGCTCTGTCCTGGGCCACTGTGCTATTCATGGAGGCACATCTTGGTGAACCAGATTTCGATCTTGGTATTTGTCCTATGCTTTTTCCTAGCTTCAACCACTCTGGCCATTAGGTTTAGGCATGCAGGCTAGGCAGTCTTCCAACCACAGAAGGGGAAGGGCTTCTGTTATGAACTTTGGATACCGCTGAGGTTATGCAGGTTTGGTTTATTTGCCTTTTTTTTTTTTTAATAACTTAGAAGTTTTTTGGGTTGTTTGAAGATGATTTATCGCACCGCTTTGTAACCGTAGATCCTGTTTGCTGCTGAAAAATACCAAAAGCATTGCTTACATGTAGCTTTAAATTCATTTTTATGTGGATTTGTAGGACTTGATCCTCAGTGTGTCAGTGTGTTTTTGCAGTGGTTTACACGGGAGTAAGTTATAGAACTGAAATTAGAATTGCACTAAGATTTGAGAGAGAGAAAAATTGAAGTTGAGGTCTCAACCATTCATTTCAAGTGAATGAAATGAATGGTTGAGTTGAGGCTTCTGGTTAGGAAAGAAGATGAGCTCATGGCAATAAGCACCAGGAGGGACACAGCTCTCCAGCCAAAGCACTTTGTTTTAGAAGAGGCAAAATCTGTTTGGATGTGGATGAGTTACCAAGTATTTGGTGTGCTGTGGGCAGTAGTAATGGCAGCTACTGTGTTTTGAAAAGGCAAACTAAACAAATGCTGGGTGCTGGAGGGGATGGGAGGTGTTGCAAATCACAGCTGGGTTAACTCAAAGGAGGAGACCGATTTCTTGATGAGCCAGCTTTTGTCCTAAACATCTCTCTGTTCCCGTTGAATAAAACCATGATCCTCATAGTCCTAACGACCACAGCTTTCTGGAAATGTAAAATTACCAGATCTCATTAATGCTGGGCTATGTCGTTCATCAAAGCACTTCTTATGCCTCATGCTGGCTCCTTTTCTTTCCCCCTCTTAATCTTTCTCTCATTATAAGGATGTGTCTGCCCTTTGGACCTATCTGCTTCCAAGGAGCTGACACCTGCAGAGATATTATTTGGCGAAGACTTGTTAACTCTTCAAGAGTTGAAATGCTGAGCTTACGGTGGGGGAAACACAACCTGCTGGAAGCTGCTTGCAGAACGAGCGCTGCCGTAAACACCAAGGTAACAAAGATGGGGATGATTGCACACCAAGGAGAGGGAATTGTTTGTGTAACCGTGCTTCTGATAAACTATTAGTCTGGCTGTCAGCAGGTCGCACAAAGGCGCTTAATGGCATCAGCTTTTCTGTGGCGAAGACGTCGCAAAGATTTCCTGGTGTTTTAGAGACTTGCTCCCAACCTAATGTGTTTTTCACATGGGCTTTGTGTACTTGGATAACTCGAGAAGAAAGATTTCAAAATAAGCCCAACTTGCCATGAAATTAGAGCTCGCTGGGGACGAATGACTTTGACACGTTCGTGGAAGGTAGTTCTCCAAATGATGCTAATAGCTCTGCAGCGCCTTTTATCTAAAGAACTAAAGCACTTTGCAAACACTCCTGTTGCAGAAGTGCTGCGCTGATCAGGTATTTTAGCCAAATAAATACTGTTTATAAAGGAATTTTCAAAAGAGCTCTCAAATACCTGTCACTGTTTCAGCATCTTTATTTAGTGACTGAAGCTCTTATCTCTCTCAGTGGGGGATGCCAATTTACTGATGTACTTTTCAGTTAGAATCCAAGTTCCATAAGGCAGATTAGCAGTGAGAAAATGCAAGTCTCTTTGGGGGAAAAAAAAAATAAATAAATTGAAAGTTGTTTTAAAGTCGGTTCTGTAATAAATGAGCCAATTTAGAAGATGTATCAGGTGCTACAAAAAAGTCATTGGAAATGGTTAGATCTGTGTTGTTCTGAGCCCCCCAGCTACCGTGCTCTGTAGCTGAGTTACCATGTTCATCCTTTCTACTCTGTATCCATCTGTTCTTGTCCTAAATTATGCTTCTGTTGTAAACTCCATAGGGATCATGGGTGGTTTGGCATGATGTGGTGACGAGCAGGCTAATGTTGTGATCAACATCTAGATTCCTAGACGGAGATACTGCAGAAAATGGTTGTTTTTAATTACTTAATTAAAAAGCATTATTCTTCATTTAGTATTTGCCAAGCTACTGACAATATTTTGATAGCTGATTATTCTTAGCTGGCATATCATAATAGCTGTCAAAGAATAATAGCTTGGAAAGATGTAGTGAAGTTCTGTGGGGATGAGATTGAGTAGAGCCTGCTTCGTATTTCTACTTTGTATTTCTATTAATCACATCCAAAAAGAAGAACACAGTGCTGGGGAGGCTGAGTTATGTAGTTCACATTGTTACAGTCAGTGAACCACACAAGTAGAGGAACACATTTATTAAGGTGAGTTTTTGGTTTGTCCTCCTGATGAGAAGCAGCCCAGAACCTCACTGCTTTGACATCTATAGATGCAGCTTCAATAGTCCATCTGGATTTTATTGTGGTCAAAGTACATTTCATGTTTTCATACTAAGTCATTTCTTCTTTCCATGTGCTTGATTCTTTATATTTAATTAACTAAACTTTTTTTTTTTGTAAGAAATGCTGATTGTTCTCCTGGCATCCATAGAGCCTTTCTGTTTCTGTTGTTTTCCCTTTGTTTAGAATTGGTATTCCAGATGATATCTCACGAGTTCCTTAAATATTGTCAGTATTCCCCTCTTGACCTTTCTGGAATTAATACAGCTGCTGTATCTTGGATTGTGTTTGCTTTTGTGGCTGCATACTCTGCATGGCTCCTGGTGAAGTTTTAAGCCATGCAATCAACCCTTTTCTTCATGGCAAGAAATTATTAGTACCTAAATGCATTGAAATATGCAGCATCAAATTATATCATGTTTCTCTAGTGCTCAGGGTGCACAGTATCATGTTTTCCTGTGCGTTCATAATAACTTCCACCTCTGCTTTCCTCAGCAGCTGCTTTTGCACATGAACTTCTGTAAAGTTGTGATTGAGGAATAGGTAAGACGAGTCCAGGAACTTGTCCTGAAGGAATTTTACTGCTAACCTTTTTGCAGACCAGGAGTTCTTTCAGCATAAGTAATTATTTTTCTTCTGTAGTTCATTAACCACTGCACATTCACGTTACCATTTTCTATCATCTTCACCCTAGTGATTTCCTTAATTACTGTATACTTCATTATATCTATTGGGTTCATTAAATATATATTTTTATTATTATTAAAGAAACTTGATTACTTGAGCAACTTCGTTCAGATCCTTTGTTCCCAAAAATTGATTTGAGACTTAAAAGTAACATCAACTTCCTACTGCAGTGCAGATACTTTTGGCAGAGCAGGATGTGTTGTTTCACCAAATAACAATTGATGAGGACATACATCTTTGGCAAGATCCTTATTGGGAATTGGCATAGGATTATAAACCATCATAGAATGGCTTGGGTTGGAAGGGACCTCAAACATCGTCTAGTTCCAATCCCTCTGCTGGTGGTAAAACTGATGATTGGTAATACTAATAGCGTGTTGTGCTTAGTGTTAAAGTAATTTATTAGGTGAAGTTCCCAGTTGACCAGTGCAATAACCGTGCTAGAACTGCTCTTCTGAAAGAGCCTGGTATTCTTCAAGTCCTGCTCACAGTTCATGCAGTGGAGCGTGTCAGCTGGCTGCTAACAAAGAGACAAAATGGGTAACGTAGCTGTGGCCGTGATAGCCAGGATGTCCCCAGCATCTTGGGGACCACACCAGCTTTCCTGTGTGGTTGGAAGGGACTTGCAGAAATTTTTGGTCCTGCGCCCTGCTCAACACAGTGTTCGCTTCCAGGTTAGAGCAGGTTGCTCTGGCTTTTTCCAGTTGAGTTTTTAAGAACTCCAAGGATGGAAGTTCCAGTTAAAGTGATTTTGCCTGCAATCCGTGAGTGGACTCATGTACGTATGGAGCACCAGCTTGAAGGTATCTTCTTTCTACCTAAATTTTTTGCAACTTTTAGGAGGAGAATTGTAACATTTCTGAAGATTCTTGATGAATTCCCCAACAAAAGCTGGGAATGGATTCAGGTAATCACCAGGGAAAGCTTTTTGGGGGTGGATGGGCAGTGTGTGCTCGCCCAGCCTGCTTGCTAGGTTCTGTGATGAGAGTTTTAGCCTGGCTTCCTGAGGAATCAAAGCTTCCATCTACCTACATAAGATTTAATAATATTTTTTGCAACCAGAATCAGAGTTTTCATTGTGGGAGGACTGAAACTATTTCATTCTGAAATCAACAACTCTGAAGAAATAGTGGTTGTATTCATCCTGTGCTTAGGCTGCTGCCTGCATGCTTTAAAATAAATGGTGACAATTGGGCAGAGACAGAGCAGAGCTAATTATGGTTGAAGAATACAGAAAAATACCATTTACGAGAGGCTTTAAAGCCACAGTCTCTCTCCTGTCTCCAGGAAAAAAATAAATAATGAAGATTAAGTTGATTCAAAGGGAGAAAGCACTGACTATTGAAATACTGTATTCTTTTGGGTGCTCAAAGATGTAGGAAGGAAAGAACGGCTCACAGCTAAAGTGAAATATATTCAGACACAACCACAATATATTCAAGTTCAACCACAAAGTGATAAGGGCAGAGGCAGATTTCTGGCTGGCTGAATCGTCTTGGGATGTTGCCTTACAAACAGCTATGGAGTAAAACTCAAGTGGACTGTTACCTGAAAGAGGCCAAGCTAGATGATCCAGTGATCCCTTCTGCTCCTAAATGCTGTGAATCCATTTAGCTTCACCAATTTCTGCTTAGAAACATTTGAGATTTTTGTTCTGTAGAGGTTTGGTACTTGGGAACATATCGGTGTAGCCAGTGAAGGTGAGGAAGAGGAGGGCTCTGTCCAGACACCATTCTGATGGGTAGTAATTTGGAAATCCCTCTGCCAAGTCCAGCACTGACCTGCAGCGACTCACAGCATCACTCTGCTTTTGCTGCTCCAGCTGACCTGCCAACACCTTGGTAAGCTCTGGCCAAACCCTTGTTGTCTCCATCCTTGAAAAAGTCTTCAGCTTTGCTCTTTAGTTCTGCATCCTTTGCTTTCTCTCTCCTCCTCTACAGAGGCAGGGGATGGAGCATCCAGACACCACCATACATAAAAACATGATGCAGAACCTGATGGGTGCCTGGGGATTGCCGCAAGGTTTTTGGATCCCACTCCCTTCCCAGCCACTGTTCACCTGCTCAGGTGGACCCATTCCATTCCCCATAAGGGCAATCTGCTTTCATAGTCCTCAGCTTGATTCCTCTTGGCAGCCAAACTGGATGTGGTTGACAGATTATGTCTGAGAAGGGCTTCAGTAATTGCTCGTTCTGTTCAGTGACTGTGTCGATGACAGATGGTCACACTGAATGTTTAAAATGTTCGGGACCTCTGGATGATCCCCAAGTTTACGAACAACAAACTTTGCCAACATTTCTGTTATCTATTAGCAGAAGAATTTAAAATATTTTCTTGAATTACTATTTTTTCCCCTTTGCATCTTAGGCATGTTTTGCTGGGTTTGTACTTTCCTGAAACATTTTTTTTTATTTTTTCTTACTAAAGAAAGTCTCAAGATGTTAGTACAGACTGGCATAAGAAAGTGCCAACTGCTCTTGCAGACTCGTTAACAAATTTATTTTTGCCTGAGAATGGCACATATGGCCCAGAACGGAAATATTAGGGTCTGTAGTCTTTGTGAGGGCTGGCAGATATTGTCTTTAAAGAAATAGCATTTAGGTCACTTATTTCGTTTTTATTTTTATTGCCGGGAGAACGTCTCAATTTTTTTTTTTTATTTTTTTTTTAAAGTGATGGTCTTCAATCATTTAACACCCCTCTGACAGCTCTGGAGGAAAAAAAAAAACAGAAGTCAGGAAAGCAGCCAATTTATTTATGGCATCCCTTTATTGCAGTTTAGTAGCTGCAGACAGGGTAAGTCAGCTTATGCGACTGAATTTCATGGACCACAAACTGCCTGCAGACCTTGGTTGAGGATGGCTTGGCTGACCTGCTGGGTGCAAGTTGAGTTCTTCTCTACTGCACAGTGCACTGTGTTACAGGAAGGCAGCCTGAAAGAAAGTTGTGCTCATGCTTACGTGCTTATTTCTATTTTTTTTCTTTGCTGATGCATTGAAATATTGACCTTGTTCTCTAAGTTGCTTTTCAATCCCACAAAAGCAAAATTGAATTCTTGAGCCTTGTTACAGATTTCTTCATCCCCTTCTTGCTTTGCTGTGATAAATGTTGTGGTTGTGTGGCACGCTTCGTACAATGGCTTAGATTGGGAGGGACCTTCAAGACCAGCCCATTCCAAGCCCCTGCCATGGGCAGGGACACCTCCCACCAGACCAGGTTGGCCAAAGCCCCATCCAGCTTGGCCTTGAACACCTCCAAGGATGGGCCATCCACAGCTTCTCTGGACAATGTATTCCAGTGCCTCACCATCCTCTTGAGTAAAGAATTTCCTCCTAATATCTGACCTAAATCTCCCCTCTTTTTGTGATTTGTGTTTGTAAAAGGTTGCTCATACCCTTTCAAAACACATTGGGGTTCTGATGGAGTCTGCTGCAGAAGCAAATTCTGGCCAATGAATATGGACCAGGTTGCACAGACCTTTTTGCTGCCATCTCAGGCTTTTTCTTGCTCTACAGTGTTGCAGGGAGCCCTGTAACACCTTCAGCAAGTTTATCACATTTGATCAGGTTTATTTATCGCGTTTGATCATTCAGCCAACGTATGCAGCAAACTGGCTTAAAATGAATTTCGTGCTGTTGCAAGCCATGCTGAGAGATGTCTGGATAATTGTCCTATCTGCATATGTGAAAGGGAAAAGGAAATGATTACATCCCCAACCTTATTTAAACGAGTGAAGGTTGTTCTGAAGATCTGGAGGGAGGAGATTGACGCAGCTAGGATACATTTAAATCAAATCAGTAAATTAATCAACATCTTGTTGTGGTTGCGTAGTGTGCTTAATTATGGAAAAATGGTAACTGATGGATGTATGTGCATGTGTATATATATGTCTTTAGAGGAATATTTCAGTATGGTTGGACTATGATTGCCTAAGATGCACGAGGGGAGCAGGCCAGAGGATGGGTAAGTTTGCCACCACCTTTTAGTGGGAGATGCAGATGGGTTTGGAGCTTGGGTTGCCTCTGGCATCATCGCAGTGCACACTGCTTTCCTCTGACTGGGGATCTGTGCGTGTGCTTCAGTGTTCTGTGTTCTGCTCTTTTTAAGAGTCATATGGCTTCTTTTCTCCTCTTTTTTTTTTTTCCCCTGAAACTCAGTTCTGAGACTGAAGGACCATAGATGTCCAAGTGACTCTCAAATGATTGCCTGAGTCCTGACCTGGATACTGAAATCGGCAACAATTGCATGAATGAAATCTTGCTGATGCCAGCCTAGAATTAAACAAACTAAAACAAGTACGCACCTTGGGAGGTGGAGGATCCTTTTTCATGATGTTTCACAGCTTTTTTGATCAGAATTGTTGCAAGTGTGAAAGCATTCTGTTGGTAGGGGATGAAGATTACTGTTGAGGTGCTGCTTGGTGTACCAACGCGTTGGCATGGCACAGCGTAGGTGGGCAGACCCCTGCTTAGCTCGTGCATGGTCTGGATGTAGTGGAGCCTGGATGTGGTCATCCTGCTGCTTTCATGTGGATCCAGCTTGCCTAGCACCTCAGTGCCTTGTTGGGCATCTCTGCATCTGACGTCAGTGGCACAGCCACGCTGTAACCTACTTTTGTGCAAGTCCCTTTGCTGGAAGGCTGAATAACTCAGAAGCCTGTCTTCATCACTTTATCTGAGTCTCCTGTACGCGATGGGATAATCAACAAATGTTACTAACCTTCAAGGACAGAATTGAAAAAAATAAAATTCTGTGCAAGGGGGGAATCCAGTGCTTATTTGACATGCTCTGGGAGGGAGCTGTTGGTGTAGTACCGATTGGGAAAGCCAAACCAGACGCAATGAAGCTCACCAGGAGATGTCTGAGTGTGCCAGCATCAGCAGCACACACAGGCTTTGGCAAGACAACCAAATTCACAGCAGCTGTTGGCCTCTTTCCATGGTATCAGTGTTAAGCATCTTTGTGTTGCAGGAGATTTGAAAGCTCTCCGAAAACCGCTGGGAAACCCTCTGTGGTTTGACTGCCTCGAGTGCTTGTGATGCTCATTTCTTCTCCAGTGTAGCTGCTCCAGATTATTTGATCTACTATTCTGGATGGTCAGTTCTGGGACTGATGGCTGTGCAATCAAGTCAGACTTCCAGCAAAGACTGCTCTATTTCAGCACTCTGTTCTGTTTTCTAATGTAACTGGAGAGATTAATTATACTCTTGAAAGTTACTTTTTTTCTGCTCAATTGAAATGAAGCAGAACTAAGTAAAAGGAAAACTCCTCCCAGCTTTGGATCATCAGCAGGCTTGCTGGGGGTGCGCTCTGTCCCTTCATCCAGGTCATCGATGAGGGTGTTGAACAAGACAATAGGATGAGAGGGAATGGCTTCAAGTTGTACCAGGAGAGTTTCAGATTGGGTATTAGGAGAAACTTCTCTGTAAAGAGTGGTCAGGCATTGGAAGAGGCTGCCCAGGTTGGTGGTGGAGTCACCATTCCTGGAGGTGTTCAAGAAATGTGTAGATATGGTATTTAAGGACATAGTTTAGCGGGCAATATTGGTGGTAGGTGGACAGTTGGACTAGATGATCTTAGAGCTCTTTTCCAACCTTTATGATTCTTACGTATCCATGTTGCCTTGTAGGGTGCCAGTGTTGCTGAACCCAGCTCAGAAAAGTCCAATAACAACAAACCAAAGTTAGAAGTTGAGTGCTTTTGGATTTCTAGCAACCCCTGTTCCATCTCACTAAGTGATTTTACATAGGAAATATCTTGCATAGGAAGGTCATCTTCAGGTGAGCTGAGGGCAACGTAAGCAAAGGTGCCTCTGAATATGTGCTGTTCTCTGAGTGCAGCTTGGAGCTCTCTGTTAGGATGGAGGAGATGCTGCCACAGCAGCCCTGGATTTTACTGCATTATCTGCTGTTATAAGACTTAATTGACTTCAAAAGCAGAAGTACTTTTCAATTGTTGCTTGAGCTTCTCACAATGCTGGTGTGTTTTTGGGAACAGTTTCCCTCTGCAAGCAGCTGCCTGCTCTTACCTGACTTGCTGAATTGTCCTTTCCTTGCTGGTTCATTTGGAGTCTCCAGTTGGGTAAGAGACCATGTTATGAAAAATCAGTGAAAGTTGCATTGAAGTTTGTTCTCAAGTGGTATTTGTATTTAATTGGCAGTCTGCTACTGATGTCTTCAGTGGCCTCGAGGACTCTGTTTTCTCATTATGTTGATCTTAGGAAGTATTTTAATGACTTGCATTCCTATAGGAGTGGCCACCATGGTAGTGAGGATGAAATATCCGACAGAAGCTGTGTGTGACCTTAGAAACCAGAGTAATAGAAAGGGGATGAAATTCAGCAGCACGAAATGCAGGGTACGCACGCCTGGGGTTTGATAACAGAAATTTCAGCTATAAACTAGGAGCTAATCAATTGGAAATGACAGAGGGTAAGAAGTGGTGATTACACCACTAGTTGATTACAGAATGACTTTGGGATGCCAAAGTGATGCTGCTCGGGGGATAAAAAGGCAAACGCAACCCAGACAGAGATTGGGAGGCATTAATGTCGCTGTACAAGTCTCTGATTAAATTGCATCTGAAATACTGCATGCAGTTTCTGGCTGCTTCTATTGGGGGGAAAAAAGACTATTTCACACTGAATCAAAGTAGTCTGAAAAGTGATGCAGTTGTTTGCATCAGGCTCCTCAAGTGGGGGAATAGAGTTATTTGCTAAAAATTGAAAAGTGGTGTTGCCACAGATACAAATAAACTGGCCAAAAATAAACTGGAAAAAGGTTTCTAAGAAGTAGAGATGCGAGCCCTGAGCAGTGAAGACAAGAAAATTCTGATGTGTGAGTTTGTGATAGTTGTAAAGAGGGAGATGCAGGAGGTTGGACTCGGTTGCCAAAGAGGGAACTTAATGACCCTGGAAATCATTTTTCAGTTTTTTGTCCTCATTTGATGGGCTTTGGGTTTTTAGCTAAGTTTGTATTTAAATGAGGGACTTCAAAAGCTATTACAGGGAAGGCTTGCTAGAATTATCTGGTATTTTGTGTTGTTGGTTACAGCTGCAAATGAAAGAAATGTGATATTTATTGTAGAAAGTGGCTACTGCTGTTGTCCCTTGTAGAAACCAATACATTTTATACCATTGTAGAAACCAATACATTGTTACCAGAGCATTCTTGAAGTCTGAGAAATGATGAAATCTTTAATAACTTTGTGCTTGCCTGTCCTCCTGGGCTTGTGGCAAATATCGGGTGTTAGAGATACTGTTGAAATTAGCTTGGAAACAGAAAATGTCATAAGAAAAAAAAAAAAAAGCAACCCACAAAAACATGAAAATGTTCCAAAATGGCCAAAGTCAAGAAATAGTCCATAATTTCTACTGTAACTCAGAAAGTTCAATCTGCATTCCACAACTCCAGTTACTCTGGAAGGAAAAAAAATGAGAAGAATCAGGATTACATAAATAATGAAACAGCTAAAAATGCCTTGGTTTTGTAATGTAGATGAAGGCAAGGTGTCATGACAGGAACACATTTACATATTAGAATTATTTAATTATCGTATCTTGTCCTCTAAAGAAGCAAAGTGATCATGAATATTCATGTCTTCAATTAAAATATTAATGACAGACTGATACTTGGGTTTTTAGGTCTCCAAACAGCCATAAACAGTTTTATTTAAATGCAGGAAGGCGTGGAGGGAGCATGGAGGTCAAAGAGGAATTACCTTCTTGTTTTCAGGACACGGGGGCTCCTTGAAGAAGACGCCATTTGCTCCATATTTGCTCCATATCAGTGTTTTAAAGGCATCTTTGGGGTATATTTGCTGACCTGTCTGTGGCTGTAACTCCAGCTGGAGATGTTTGCTGCTCTGACAGCATCCCGCAGCCTTGCTGTGAGGGCTTCAGGAGATGGATTTACCATTAAATTCAAGTCTGAAACCTCTGATGCACAGGTTGCCACGGTGCTTTATTTGCATTTTCACTCTGTAGGTGCAAGTTAGTGCATCTTTCTCTGCAACACAGCTTTTTTCTTTCAGTTGTTGGCTGATTCTGATGGGCTGCAGTATCTTCATCTGCACTCATTTCACCTCATTGGTGTCATAACATTGAGCGTGCTTTGGCGTTGCTGGATTAGAGTAAACCTTTCTGCTGGCTTTAAATTAAGGAGGTTGAAGGTTTAAGTGGTAACTAAATGTGTTGGATCACAGGCAGGTAGTAAATATCTCCAGGTAGTGAATAGTTCTGAAATAGCATGCAAATCTTCAAGCAGTAAAACATTATGAAAGGTTGCTCCAAAATTATTCATCCTTTACTACTGGGTTTGCTAATAGAGAGGAATTCTACAAGGATAAGGAGACAGAAGAGATCCAGCATATCTTTATTAAGAGAGAGGAGAACATTTCATTTATATGAACACAGTAATCAAATTGTTCAGGGTAAGCAATTAACAGAATGGACACAAGCCTTTGGCTGTTAATTTGCATGGTGCTAAGCATAACATAGAAATAACTGTCAGTGTGCTCCTGTATGTTTAAGTAAGAGACCATGGCATTCTTTCAGGTAAAAAGAGGCATCCAAGGGATGGTTGGGAGGTAGGAGAAAGGCTTTCCTGGCTCCAAGTGCATCAGCTGTGGTTCTACTGCAACATCCGTAATGGGGCAGCTTGTAGTTGTCTCACAGGCTCAGGATAACCATAATGGCTTAAAGGAATGATGCATTACATGTTATCTATTATAAATCATTGAGTCATCAAATATCCCGAGTTGGAAGGGACCCACAAGGGTCATTGAGTCCAACTCCTGGCTCCACAGAGGATCACCCAAAAACCACACCGTATTTCTGATAGTGTTGTCCAAAGTGGCAAAGCTATTGAAAGAGAAGTTGTTTTCTTGTTGGAATTTGACAGTTTGCTTGTTATGCCAAGCAAATAGCAAGCAAGCAAGATCCCATGGCTAACAGATGAGATCAGTTTTCTCACCTGGTTGTAGATGAGGGACATTGAACTCCAAAAGCTTTATGATCGTTATTCTGTACAGGCTCAACTTGATATAAAAGTTCTAGACTTCTGTCTCTAAAGGAGTATTCTAAGTTACACTAAACCTTCTTTTCCCAAGAGTACAGGGGGAAAATAGAGAGGTCTTTATTGATGGAGGTGGATATTGGTGCATGCTCTGCCTGTGCTCCAGGCTGGAAGCAGTGGTGCTGCCCAACACTTCTGTGCCTGAGCCACCAGCCTCATCCTCCAGTAATATCT
Organism: Penelope pileata; assembly: GCA_013396635.1. NCBI lineage: Eukaryota > Metazoa > Chordata > Aves > Galliformes > Cracidae > Penelope > Penelope pileata. Next base: position 535,255 of record WBMW01004066.1, on the reverse strand, counting down.
ACATGGACTCTTGCACGTAGGTGTGCCCACAACAAAATATGCTTCAGTTAAACCAACACCAGCTTCTGCAGTAGCTTGCCTTTTATTTCATTATGTGAGGTGACTGAAGACTGTGACATTTTGTACAAATAACCTGGCTAGTAAGTGATTCCAAGTGAATCATTGGATCACAGAATCATTAAGTTTGGAGAAGAGTTCTGAGATCATCTTGTCCAACTGTCAACCCATCACCACCATGCCCACTAAATCAAGGCCCTCAATATATGTCTATCCTTTTCTTGAAAACTTCCACGGACAGTCACTGCACTTAAGGCAGTTTTGACTTATTATAGGATCTGGGCTTATGATTTAGATCTGGACAGTGTAAAACACTGTCATACCTGAAGATTTGGGGCTGGAGAGCGCTTTGTGCATTTGATGCATGCTGGGGAGAGCTGAGGTTCATCAGCGTGAAAATTGCAGTGAAGTTGCAGAAGAAGCCGTGAGTGCTTCAGCCACTGGCTTCCCAGCTGTGCTGAACGCATGTAACAGAGCTTGAAATGAAGCATAGAATCATTTAGGCTGGAAAAGGACCTTGATAAATCAAGTCCAACCAATTATATTGCAATTATAATGGGTTGTAATGCCATCTAGCTGATTCTGTTTTCAGTGGAGGTTATCGCTGGGTATCTGGAGTGAAACGTTTCAAAGGATGGGAAGCAACAGCAGTTCAGCTGCTTTAAAGCAGTGGCCATTTCTCCTAGGATGCCCCATCCCTGGAGGTGTTTAAGGCCAGGTTGGATGGGGCCCTGGGCAGCCTGATCTGGTGGGTGGCAACCATGCCCATGGCAGGGAGTTGGAACTGTGTGGTCTTCAGTGTCCCTTCCAACCCAATGTAATCAGCGGTCAATGGCCTGCAAAAACATCATCTTACATTCTCTTTACATTTTCTCACACCAAGCTGTTGTATGATATTTTAAAAAACAAATGATTAAAAAAAAGCTAGCAGAATCATGAGCTGTCACTGCCAAGAATATGAGGGGCACCATCTGAAATGATGGCATTGTAAAGGCTTTTGGAGGATTTGGGAGGGGTAGGAGAACCCTTTGATTTGCTAAGCCAGCTGTTGGGGAGCTTCTGAAAAGTGATTTAAAAGATGGAGCAAAGATGCTGCGAGTGGTAAACATCAAGGAGAACGTGAGATGTTTTGAACTATTTCAATATTGAGATATAGAGGTGTTTTGGGGTGCCTGATGGTGAAATTGGAAAGCACCATTTGTTTGTAAAGAGTTAAATGCAGTTCTGGCCAGTGAGAGCATGAATGCTGCATAGCCCTTCTTGCATTTGTTTTGAACTTTAAAAAACAACAGTCTGATTAGTTAGAGAAAGCTTCCCCTGAGGGAAGACTACAGAGTGTAATTTCATTACAAAATACAGTGCTTGGAGATGAACTGAAGCTGGATTTTTTTTCCCACCCTAAGGGATTTGACATTTCTATTTCTTGACATTTCTCTCATTGTTAGATAGCTTCTTTGTGCTGCCTTTTTTTTTTTTTTTTTTTTCTCACCTGGTGAAGCTGTAGCTGTCTCCTTGAAGTTTGGAACGTCTTTTCTTGTAGGTAAAACTGGTAATAGTTTGAATTAGTTCAACAAAATGGTTGGAAAAGGAGGCTAGGCTGTAGTGCTTCAATGTGTAACACAGGGACATGTAACCTATTGCCAAAAAAAAAAAAAAGTATTCAGCCGTGGTCCCTTGAACATGGATACATTGAAAACTGTCATTAGGAAAGGGTGTTATGTTGTAAAGAAAGATGTAAAAATAGCAGTGGGTTACTCCCAGGTCTGGGGTAGGGTGTGGTGCAAAAGTAGCAACCGTGACAATTGTGTTCAGAAACCCATTATTTGAAGAATAATGGATGTTTGTATGATGTTTTTGTGACTTCAACTGCTTCTCTCCACCATTCTCCTCTGCAGTCTTTGAGTTAAGTGGTAGCATAGCAGGCCAGCTCATCTGAAGCACTGAAGGGCTTTGTCATTTATTTGCAGGGGAGCAGAGCAGGTATTTTCACACCTTCATCTGCGATGATCCCGTGAAAGGAATGTCACCTCGCATTCTAGTAATGGGCACCAGGCTTCTGGCAGAGCTTACAGCGTTCCAGCTATTCACAGCTTTCTGCCAGTTAGGGATGTTAGGGAGAGTGAACCTCCACAACCAAAGACCCTGCTGTAATCCTACTCTGCAGACAAAGCTGTAGTTTTAACCGCTTACTGCATGGTGTGCTTAGAGAGCGTAGCTTTGCTTTAAAGCTATTTCACATCAGGTCTGGTTTTGGGGTAATTGTTGGCATTCCTTGTAGCCTCAGTGGCAGAGGTCGTCGTCTGAGACTGATTGTTTCCAGCCTTAGTTTGATTCTTCCTCACACTTCATCTGGTCAAGTACGAGTGAATTTTTTGTGTGTCAATGTGATGGGGGAAATCTCCACTGTGGCTGGTGGCAAATGGCACGTCGTCATGTTCCTTGCCTTACAACCCTTGATTTTCTCTCCTCAGAAAAAAAAAAAAAAAGAAAAAAAATTCTCAAAAACTGAATCAAGCATCAGCCATACCTAAAAATCCCATTATTAAAAAGGATGGAAATTCCTCTTTAAAGAACAAACAACCTTTTGTTGACATCGTCAATGAATTGATTTGTATCCAATGCCATAGGTTGGAGTGTGGGGTGTCGTTGTGAATGCCAAGCAATGTGCTGTTGGGCAGCTGGAATTGCCATCAGCTCTTGGGGTGGAGGACCTGTGCCTGCCCACTGCTTGGTGCCAGCAGATAACTTCCTTCTCAATGCCCCGTAATGCAGCACTTTGCTATGGGAGTATGATACAGATCTTAAAATTCTGGGGGAAGTGGGGAACCTTTCAGATCTGCAGTTTCTCCTGTGTTGTGGGCCCCTTTGTGTTACTGAGTGCAGCTTCGAATAACATAGCTTCCTTCCTGTGTTCAGTTTGGCTGCTTTCCTCACTTGTAAGTAGCCCTTGTAGGGGAAAAGTAGGGGGGAAAGTGCTGTCTGAGCACTCCTTCCATCAGGTAAGGATTCTTCTGATTTTTCTTGATGAGCAGTAGTTTTCAAAGGAAGTTTTGTGGCTGTTTGAAGCTGGAAGGTTAGGACCACAGCAGAGGGGGACCTCTGAACTCAGTACTCCTCCGCTCCTTTCAGATGCAGAATGGCTTTGTATCTATTTTTAAAGAGAGAACGGTGGATTTCCAGGCTGCAGCTACAGGTGATAGAACACAGCTTGGAAATACTGTTGTCTAGGCTTTTTAGTGTTGCTGCAAGAAGAGCCTTCCACACTTAGAGAATATGTACACCATGACATGGGAATAACTTCGTTTTGTGCCCATTCCTTCAAAATATGAACTTGATGCCAAGTTGCAGCTGTTAGAATTTGCTTGGTACTCAGCTGGGTGAGGATCCTATCAGTGACCAATACAGGAAAGGCGTTATTGGATCCTGTTAACAAATTTTTAGAGAGGTCTGCACACCTGCAGATGGTACAGAAGAAATCTCTTCCCTTTTTGTCCAGCACCAGTTGGTCCATAGACACCATTTCTAGTGGCTCTGTACCAGCATGTGCACTTTTGCAAAAGTACATCTGTATTACTTGAGAAACTGCAATACAAAGCATTCCAAAATATAGATAAGACTCTGCTGAGCTAATGGCTTACTGCTGGTAGAGCCTCCTGAATCAACACGAATCCCAAATTTACTTTTTTTCCCCACTGAAGTTGAAGCATTCAGATTTTTGCTCCTTTACCCTATGGCCATGGAGTGATTTGAAATTAAATTTAAAAATAAGAAAATGACTGCTTGAATTGTTTTTAAGCATGTACCTTCTGTGCTTTTCTTATCCTTGACCTCTGCACAGCAGCAACAACAAATAAAAATAATGATCTGGAGAGATCTCTTAATGGAGCTGTGTACCACAGAGCAACTAGGAGTTCTCTGGTCAATATTTAGGAGAAATCTTAAGTGTCGTGTCTGTAGAAATGTATGGAAACATACAGAAAAGTCTGGTCATTCTGCTTTCTAGAGGCTGTTATATTAGATACAGCGTGATCCTGACATATTGACTCCTATGAAATTGTTTTTTATTAAAGCCACCAGGTTATTCCTGTGCTAGCAAAGGCTTTGATTAAGCACTATATTAGGGTCATATCCTAGAATAACAGCGTTTCTAAATCCCTGGCTGCATTTGAAAGAATTGTGATTAAAGTTCTGGCTGTTTTCCTGTAATTCCTAATGTGTGCTGGGGGTTGAGCTACCTCCTCTTTATTGGTGCTCGAGTTCAGTTACAGCCCCTTGTGATTTTGTGCCAATATCACTGACAGTCTCCAGGGGCACGCGGTTTAACATTAAAATGCAAGAAGTAAAAGCTGTAGCAAAATTAACACGGGGGTCTAGAATTTCCAGTGCAACTTAATAGCCACAGTATTGCTTGTTTTCTAAAGTCTAATTCATCTTTGATTGAATTGCAGGCAAAACAAAGCAAGGAGGATAAGGAGGTGGGGAAACCCATCTAAAAGAGATTATGGATGAACAGGTTGAAAAATGCTGCCTGACAGGTCGGACTGGGAGCAATCTGATGATTTCTGCTGGAGCTGGGAGTTGTTTTGTACATTTTGTGCACTGGCATGGACAATCCGTTTCAGTTCCCTTGGGGAAAACCCATGTTATTAGTGGGGATCATTCTGCATATTGCTGGGAAATGAATTAATTCGCAGTAGTGTGTGCACAGATGAGGAGTGAGGATGTTCTGTTGTTGCTCTAAATGTATAGAGGCAGAGCAGCGTTGAATAATCAAGTGGGATGTTTTTTGCCTTCTCTCCATGTGCCAGATGTGTAACATTTTCAAAACTTATCAAAAGATTGACAGATTTATCTTGATTAGAACTGATGCATTCATTAATAACTGGGAAATAAGTCTGTGACAGCTGTTTTGAAACACATTATGATTGCTGTAATGCCAGCTGTGTACAGTTTCTAAGCCACACAATCACAGAATCGTAGGGGCAAGAAGAGACCTCTGGAGATCATAGAATCCAACCCCGCTGCTAGAACATGATCCGTAGACTCACAAGAAAGCATCCAGGTGGGTTTTGAACATCTCCAGAGAAAGACACTCCACAGCATCTCTGGGCAGCTTGTTCTAGTGCTCTGTTGCTCTCAAACACGTTCTTCCTCATGTTCAGACAGAAGTTCCTGGGCTCCAGTTTGTGCCCACTGGGCACCACTGAAAAGAGCGTGGCCCCAACCATTTGCCTTTTAGATGCGTAGAAGCGATGATAAGATGGACTCTCAGTTCACTCAGACTTGATGGCACTGCTCAAAGGTGGGAGGAATCCCCAAGCCCTGACCCACCCCACAGCAGCCTGTTAGACAAAAAACACCCCCAGAACTAGGCATCCCCAGCTGGCACATTCTTGGCCTGTGGGGATTTTGGATGCTGCGCCCCACTGGGGCCAGAACCCAGCTCAGCCTATGCTGGGCCAGGGGGAAAAAGGCGTGGGAAGGTGCTGGGGAGGAGACAATCCCATGCTCCCAGACCCTAACTCTGCCCACCCCAAGAAAAGCGGGAAAGAAGGAAGCAGATGGTTGCCTGTGGGATCTCCCCGCTTTATTGTTTTGGCTGCTTGGCACTGCTGCAGGCACTCAGGGAAGGCCCACAGCTGCTCCTGCGTCGTCTATGGGATGGCCATTGGGATGGCCTCTGCTGTTGGGGAAGGGGAATGGCAACGTCCCACTGGGGAGCAGCTTCGCGCCTGGCCTCTCCCCTGCTGCCTGGAACGCCTGCTGCATGCAGCCCCCTGTNCTCGGACGCACAGGAGGTGCACAAGAGAAGCTGCCAGGGCCTGCGGAAGCAAAGAAGGGCTCGTGGCTGCGAGGACAGAGTGAGCGGAGGGAGGCAGGGAGTGCCCAGCACACCTCTGCTGCTCAGTCCTTGCTCCCATGGTTGTGCTGGGGCTGAGATCCCCCACAGAGCCCCAGATGGCTGCTGGGACACCTCACCTCTCTCCTTCTGCCTGCTCCCTGCCTCCTGGGCAAATGCACGCGCTGACATCACAGCGCCAGTGCCTCTCTTGCAGCAGTGGGTTGATGTCATGGTCCCACCAAGTGACTCTTCTGCCAGAGAAGGGGGTGGGAAAGCGATGAGCCCCAGTGCCGCAGGCATGAGGCAGACGCATGGCATCCCTGGGCGTCCAGCCCCAGCCCCTTTCCAGCTGCTCCCTGAAGCTGAGGGCAATGCTCACGGCACAGCAGAGGGCCAGGCCTGGCAGGGCAGTCCCTGGGCAGGCTTGGCGCCTGCACCGCAATGACTGCAGGGCCGGACAGAAGGACACCAACCTGTCTGGGGTGCCATTACATTTGAAAATTCTCAGGAAATATCTTTATTTTGACTGAAAAGGGAGTCACAATTGTGCCAAAACATGGATGATGTTTTTGGCAACCTTGACACCTATTCTCAACTTCCTTGATTGAAACGGAATGCACGGCTGTATGTTTTCTTTTTACCGTTTCCATGACTGGGTTTAGCCAACGTATCCAAATGCATAAGCATGTTTGCGTAACTTGAGTTAGCACTGCAGTGCACCCTCTCCTTTTCCTGACTTCAGCTCAGACAGTGCCCATGGCACACTGATGTTTGGTTGTTGCTGATTATTGGTTGTGTGTCCAGGGCTGGGGTGGGCTGCTTGGTGAGGAAGAGTCTCTGCCATGATGGTGCAGCTGCAGAGGTTGGGCTGCTGTGCAAACTGTGCTGGGCTGCATGCGGGCTCTATGGATTGGGCATTCCTGATCTAGTTCAACCCTCTTGGTAGAACAGGTTCCCTTGAGTACATTGCACAAAAAATCATCTAGGTGTGTTTAGAATATCTCCAGAGAAGGAGACTCCTCTCTGAGCAGCTTGTTCCAGTGCTCTGTCACCCTCCAAGTAAAGAAGTTTGTCCTCGTCTTCGGGTGGGACTTCTGTTTGTGCCCATTTCTCCTTGTCCGCTTGCTGAGCACCACTAAAAAAAGCCATGGCCCCATTCTCTTGACTGCCACCCTTCATGTATTAGGAAGGGTTGGTAAGATCTCTTCTCAAACTTCTCCAGGCTGAACAGTGTCAGGTCTCTGAGCCTTNGTCACCCTCCAAGTAAAGAAGTTTGTCCTCGTCTTCGGGTGGGACTTCTGTTTGTGCCCATTTCTCCTTGTCCACTTGCTGAGCACCACTAAAAAAAGCCATGGCCCCATTCTCTTGACTGCCACCCTTCATGTATTAGGAAGTGTTGGTAAGATCTCTTCTCAAACTTCTCCAGGCTGAACAGTGTCAGGTCTCTGAGCCTTTCCTCCAGGCCTCTCATCATCTTTGTGGCCTTCTGCTGGACTCTCTCCAGCAGTTCCCTCTTTCTTGAACTGGGGAGCCTTGAACTGGACACAGGACTCCGGAGGCAGCCTCCCCAGGGCAGCATAGAGGAGGAGGAGAACATCCCTCACCCTGCTGGCTGTGCTCTTTTGAATGCACCCCAGGTACCATTGGTCTTCTTGGCCTCCAGGGCACACTGTTGGCCCATTGACAACCTGTTGGCCACCAGGATGCCCAGGTCCTTCTCAGCAGAGCTCCTCTCCAGCAGGTCAGTCCCTAACCTGTACAGATGCGTGCGGTGATTCCTTCCCTGATGCAAGACTCTACGCTTGCCCTTGTTGAACCTCATCAGGTTCCTGTATACCCTGTCTGGGTCTTGCTGAATGGCAATGCAGCCTTCTGGTGCCACTCCTCCCAGCTTTGGATCATCAGCAGACTTGGTGAGGGTACGCTCTGTCCCATCACCTGTATTTCTGACAAAGAAGTGAATGTTCTTCAAGCCTATCTGGATAAATTCTAAATAACCAAACCCGTCCAAGCAGTGGAAGTGCACGTATTTGGAAAGGGCAGCTGAGGGTTGGTTCAGTTTCCTTTCTGTGTGCTTGTGTTAAAATAATTAAACCAGTATCTCTGTAGATGCATGTTTGTATGCCTGTTGTTCTAAAAGACTGTGCTGTGCTGTGTATTATTTCATTATTTCTCATAAGAGACCTGCAAGAGGGGCTGGTGAATCCTCCCCGTCTCAGGCAAGGATGAATTGAAGTGAAAGGTCCAACTTTGTGCTGCAACCCTACCTCCGTGCTAGAAGTGTCTCTTGTAACTCCCGGTTCCGCTGTCTAAAATGACCATTGCTTATTAAGTAGTAAAATAGAAGTTGAGATTTGTGAGGTTTTAAACAGTTTGTAAGAATATAAAACAGTAAATGACTCTATATCAAGACATTTATTTGTCTTATTGCCCTTTGTTTGCTCAGTTGTTTTTCTCCTGGCATTAAAGCTGAAAGAAAACATGTCAGGAGTATAAAAAATTCAGATAAGAGGCACTTGCCACTTCAGGAAATAATATAAAGAAATGTTTGAGAACAAAATAGTTGAAAAGTGAACACAGTGTGTAAGTAATCACAGTTCATTAGCTTGAGCATGTTTTTTGGCTTTGGATAGGGATTTATGCTGCAGCCATGCTTTGGAAGAGCTTACATCTGTACTCAGTAGTTTTAGGGAAACCGACAAAACAGTAAATATGCAAGCTGACAAATACATTAATCAAAGTGGCTGCTGCTGTGTTGCATGGCCTGGGAAGAAGGAAAAAAAAAAGTATGCATTTTAAACAAATTCTGTAGCTGAAAGGAGACTTTACATATGTGGCTGACACGCTGATCAAATGATAAAGTAGAGTCAAATTGAACCTCAACCTTTTGTACAGCCTGTGAAAGTGAAGGCACGCTGCAGTTTTTCAAGGCAGATGGAGTGTGAGCAACTAATAAATCAGGTTTTGAAACATTAAAGAGCAACTTATTTAAATGCATATGGTGTTGGATCTCAGACAAGGCAGTATAGGAGCGAGTAAAAGGATTGGGCATGGGAACATCAGCAGAACAATATGTCTGTGCATCAGCTATGTGACTGCATCCAAATCAGCTTCTTGTACTGAGGCCTCGTATGTAGCAAATGAAGGGTAATGGCATCTGGTCATAGGCAAGCAAAAGAAGCTGTTTCAGGGAGAAATTTCAGACAATGACTGGAACAAGCGGTGCAGTCACCTACTACCAGCAGTGCAGTTGGAGCCGCGTTCTGTTCAATGGAAAGCATGAATTTAAGAACAGGGAGTAAAACCCTTGCTCCTCTGTCCACAGCATTTCTCAAAATAACTTTGCCAAGGCAAGGCTGGAGACACTATGTCTATTCCCCTCTTGGGAACACAGAAACCCAATCAAGGTTACAGAGGCCTTCAGTCCCATGACTCGAATCCAGATCTGCACTTGAATGCTACTGAAAGATTCTGTGAGAAACCTGTGTTGGCTCAGCTACCTCTTGGTTTCTGAATTGGTTTTTAAGGTGTTGATAACGATGTGTATTCTCGTCACTGGGATCTTCATACCTGTTCAAAACAAAATGATGTGCATCGCAGTAAGACGTGCTTGTGCTCCCTTTGGTTGGGAAGAGGCAGCATGTGACAGTATGTCCTCTCCTGTTTTTGGAAATCATTGTTCCTTAAGCATGGTTTGAAGCAGTATGTGCTGTACTAACTTGACTACAAGCCACAGCTCTTATCCCTTCTTTCTCAGTTTTATTAATGGAAGAATTTGTGGTGACCCAGCCATCAGGCTTGGCCTGACTTCACCTGGGGTTTTAAGGTCTTTGGGTTTTTGAGATCATTATTCTGACTGTCACATTCCCAACCCCAAAGCAATCAGCATTGATGCATATTTTGGAAGCCCTGGTCTCTGTGCTGGTCCCCTGGCACAACAGCCCCACTGCTCCATGAAGCAAATTGGGAACCAGGCAGGAGCTTGCTTGGCTTTCTGCAGAACGTTTGTCTTTCTCTAGTAAAAGCTTGTTAGGTTGGAAGCTGCTCTGCAAGCCATAGTAGAGAGCATCACCTCAAGCCCTGCTTCTGGGAGAACTGCTGAGGTCTTCAGTTAAGGAAATAGTACAGAAATTAAATGTGATGTACTTCATAACCTTAAAGGTCAGTTTTGCTCGTTGTTTTTTTTTTCCCCTCACTTCACATCTCTTTTTTAAAATTCCCGCCCTGCCTTTCTGTCAAAGAAGAAAAATGTTTGTAGGCTAACTGAGCAGATGGAAGCAGGTGATCCAAGTGAGTTGGGATGTACGTGCACTGGCTATGGCAGTGCTGGCTTCTCCTGTGCAGCGTTATTGCCAGTGACAAGTGATGGACAGACTGGGAGCCCCTTTCCTACCACTGCAGAGCCTTTGCCCAAGGACTGAAAGCTGGTGTTCTACAAGTAGCTAGCCACCTAATTCCCATTGATTTTGGATCTCTTCTAGTGCTAATGTCATCATCTCGCTGATCTCTGTTGATTTTAGTAGAAGGTGGGGTGCCTATGTGTTTATACACATCAGTCTCCTACTCTTGATGATCTGGTCTATAAAGTCACAGCTGCCATGATTAGAAAAGAGCATGCAATTAAGAGAAGCAAGCAAAATGCAATCTTTATTTTTCTTCAATTGCTTCTACCCTCAAGCAAGGAAGTAATCAAGTGTTGGCTGGAGGTTACTCCTGTCTATCCTGGTAAGGCATAGACATATATGTTTTTTTCCTGGAGCATCTCACCTCCCTCCCTACTGTTGCAAGAGAGAATAGGAGCCCCATATGCTGTGGCTGTGGGCAGGTGATTTGCTGTCAGCAGTAGCAGTTGTGTAGTGCTGTCTCCGCAGCTATTTGTGATGAGGAGGACAGAGGGAACATCATTGCCACATAGGAGTAGGCAAAACAGTCTGCCTAAAAGAATCCGCTAGGTGCCACTAGAAGATGAGATCTCTCATTTCGTCTCTGGGATCCTAAAGTGGTCCGTGGTTGAAGAGCTTTCCAGAAGAATTTTGTGTCATTCACTTATAAATGACCTTTGCTTTATTGTATTATTTGTAGCATTGAGTTTCAGTTCCTGTTGCGTTGGTGGCCCCAAGACAGCTGGTTCAAGTAATCCAGCAAGGAGGGAGGAGAACATGGCTCAGAAACAGAAAGCGTTAACCTCACGTTGACCTACACTAGAGGGAAAGTACAGCGTTTCAAGGCTGTCAGTCAAACAGTATTTTAAATAATAGTATACAACTTCAATGATGGTGTTTGTTTGCAAGGAAGGTTCTGTGGATTTGGAAGTTTTATGATTTGTTTCTGTAGAGTTGGCCTTGAAACACAGAGGCAACTGGGCGCTTGTGGGGCTCCTTGTAGATGCTTCGTATTTTTTCATTTGGATGAACCTACTTGGTTTGAGGAAGACCTACGTAGGTTCCATAGGACTGCTGCTCTGGGTGCTTGAAGCACTCCTAAATGCTGATTTCAGGTGTGGGATGCTGGATTTTTTTCCAGTGGAAGGGTGAAGAGATGGATCTGGAGAGCAGACCAGATCCTGCGCCGTCACTTCCCTCATCCTTGTAGGAACGTCAGCTGCCTTGGTTTTTCAAGTGCAGGAAGGCATTGAGGTTGCTGCATTGCACCATGTGGGCTCTCCTAGAGCCATGTGGAAAAGGACTTGAATGCAGGTAGGTTTGATGACTCAAGGCATGCAAAAGAACCATAGAGAAGATAATTATGTCCGTTTCTTTATGAAAAGAACTCAAAGATAAATACCAATTCATTGACTCACTGCTGTGAATCAGCATAGTAAGAACAGAACTTGGTGCTTGTATGTGGCTTCTTTAAGGAGGTGCAGTTATGAGAGAATTGAGCCCTAACGTACAAAAATGAAAAAGCAGGAGGCTTGGCTTACAAAACCCCATCCTTATTGTTCCATAGTAGCACAAATCAATTGTTCTTTTCTATTGAGCTCTGTTTTCTGATTACCTGCTTTGCTGTCTTCGAGCATTCTTCCCTTTCATGCTAAATGAGCGTTTTTATTTCCATACCTTGAAGATGATACACAAGTAATAGCTATTCTGTTGATCTCCCCATTACCAAGAACTTTTGGGAAGGACCGTAATGTCTAAACTGCTTCCTTTTCTCCTATCAAAATTCGCCCTGATGCTCAGGATGGAGGAGGTGGCATTGATTAGCAAGCTGTGTTGATTGCTTGATTGTTGTGGCTTCAAAGCCTGGTTTTTTATTCTTTTTATGGCTGCATAGATTAACATGAAGTGGCTCGCTAAGAGAGGCACTTTGATCACAGGGAGGTGCGGGAGAATTGTTCACTGTGTGCCTGGAACTTGTTTCGCTGAGAAGTTCGCAATTGCAGAGAAATGAAGTTGTCTTGTGCCAATGCAGGGGGTAGGAGGGGAGGAGAGTAAATGGGGAAGGTTTGCCTCCGTTGGCCAACAGTACTCATGGTTTTTGGGTGGCTGCTGTTTCCATTGAGTCTTGATTAATATGTCCTGGATGTTTTGGAAAGGGGATTATTTATTCACTAAGTACAGTGAAAATCTTTGTTTCTGGTAGGATTTAAAGTCTATTGGGGCTGGGGATAAAATGCTTTAAGACATGGGTGTCCAACCTTTTGGCATGCCTGGGCTGCACTGAGTGAAGAGGAATTGTCACGGGCTGTGTATAAAATATATAACATAGTTAATGTATGCAACCAACAAAATTTATTTCTTTTATTTTTTCTATTAAAACATAAAAAAAGAGCAACAAAAACATAAAACTAGTGGGATATTTGACCATGTTTTTGTCAAACTAATGCATCAGTCTGGTTTGATGGAAGTGGTTGCAATTCTCAGTGAGTTCTCAAGGTGTCCATCAGAGACTTTTGATGAAATTTTACTCTCCCTGTGCTTCATCCTTGCAAATATTTGTTCTCAAGTGCGCGTACTGCCAAAAAGCAGCGATATGAATAAGGCATGATTGTGAAGTGAGGGGTATTTTTCTCTGGTAAGAAAGGTCTTGTATAAGTCTAGCAGAGAAACATGATCAAATTTTTGAGTGGAATGTCTGATTGCATCTCTGTACGTTCCATCTGAAAATTTGCAGGTAGTGTGTTTCTGTTGACTGAAAATGGAGTTGCAAATATACCAAAAAATTGGTGATTTTTTCCACAATCTTGAAACCTATTCTCAAATTCCTTTGTCAAAATCACAGAATTGTAGGGGTCGGAAGGGACCTCTAGAGATCGAGTCCAACCCCCCTGCCAAAGCAGGTTCCCTACAGCAGGTTGCACAGGTAGGTGTCCAGGTGGGTCTTGAATATCTCCAGAGAAGGGCACTCCACACCCTTCCTGGGCAGCCTGTTCCAGTGCTCCGTCACCTGCACCGTGAAGAAGTTCTTCTACGTATTGGTGCGGAACTCCCTATGTTCCAGTTTGCGGCCATTTCCCCTTGTCCTATCACCACACACCACTGAAGAGAGTCTGGCCTTGTCCCTTTGCCTCCTGCACTTTAGATATTTATAAACATTGATAAGATCCCTTCTCAGTCTTCTCCTCTCCTGGCTGAACAGACCCAGTTCACCCAGCCTTTCCTCATAAGGGAGATGCTTGAGGCCCTTTTTCATCTTTGTTGCCTTCCACTGGACTCTTTCCAGGAGATCCCTGGAGTCTGTTTTGTACTGGGGAGCCCAGAACTGGACACAGGACTCCAGGTGAGGCCTGACCAGGGTGGAGTAGAGGGGGAGGATCACCTCCCTCAACCTGCTGCCCACGCTCTTTTTAATGGACACCAAGATACCATTGGCCTTCTTGGCCACCAGGGCACGCTGCTGGCTCATGGCCAACCTGTTGTCCACCAGGACCCCCAGGTCCTTCTCTGCAGAGCTCCTCTCCAGCAGATCATCCCCCGACCTGTACTGGTGCATGCTGTTATTCAGGTATGCTCCTTCAGTAAACAAAACAGGTACAGAAATATTGAAAAGCAATTTAATGCATTTACAAAGCACAGTGAGATGCTTTCTGAGGAATGCTATGGATCCTTAGCATTGTTATCATGTGTTTCAGTATGTTTTCCAAAGAGCAAGTTAGGTAAGTGCAGGTATACTTCAAATCATGCCAGGCAACTTTAAGCTTGAGTAACTTCATGGCTAAAGAAACTCCCAAACTGGTCAATTAAAAAAGAAATACATAAAAATCTTAATGCTGAAGACTGACTTTCAGTGTTTGTGTTGACTGAATGGATCAGCACAGCATAATCTTCCTGGAAAACTCCATGAATTTCTTAGTATTGTCAGAAATTTGCAATTCGTTTTATTGCTTTGCTCTTCATTTCATAAAAATATCTTTCTTCCTCTTTTGCTGAATGCAACAAAATGTTGCTTGGTGTCTCCTCAGGGTTGAGAAGGTCTCTTGCATTTTTCTGGGACAAGAACACTTGCTGTCATCGTTTTGAGACCTGCCATGTGCATTGGTAACGGTGTTAGCAGTAAACCTGGGCAGTACCGTAGTGAATGTTTCCCCCAGTAAAAAAACAGAGAGAATGGAAAACTTGAAACATTAATGTTTGTTCAGAGTTTAAATGTGTGCAGAGTTTCTAGCTTCCTTGGTAATCTTATGTTTTTTTGTACTGAAGCGTGACATTTTCGGCTCCATTTCAGCAACTTTCAGCTGTGTTACTAATGGACCCATCCCTGACTCCCACTCGCAGTGATATTCAGGTGGGCACACTTCATTGCTAGCACAGCATGAGGATACCATTAACTGTATGACATATTTCACTTCATGTCAAAGTTTTTCTTCTTCTTTTTCTTTTTTTTTTTTCACTCTTGTAATTTATTACCAGCCAGATTAAATCAACAAGCTGGTGCTCTGAAGAAAGAACTTCTCCAACAATAGCACTTTGTGACAGCTGTGAAACATTTAGTTTTTTTCTAGTGCCTACAGGATGTGGCTGTTATAATTTCTTGCCTTAAACTAAAAAAAACCCTGCAGTCCAAATGAAGGAGTTGTGTAGCGCGGCGTTGCTGAAGCAGTGATGTATGCTCAGTCCCAGTGGCTGTTGGAGTGCTGTGTACATCATGATGTTGTACATCAGTGAGCATGGATGGTTAGTCCCATAGTCAGTGCTTATAGTGAGCTGTCACGGCAGTAAAGTTGAGCACTTACAGCTTAAAATCCTCAGTGCTCACTGGGAATTGGGCTTTACAGCTCCTTTTCCCTAATGCAGTCAATAGTTCTCTTCTCTTGGAGTCTGCTCATGTGGATATGGCGTGTGTGGGGCAGCCCAGCAGTACTCTATTACCATGCTTAGCTTTTTGTTGATCCAGAGGCAATGCAAACTGCCTGTCTGGTAATCATCTTGATAAGGGACTGGAAAAAAAGGCACTTTTCTCCTCTTCCATCATTTCCTACCTGGTTTCTCTGCAGCCACCTAGTTAGGGAGTCATTGGTTTCTTCCTAGATTGGGTGAATGGCAATGCACCTCCATGCAAGAAATGGCAGGAATCATGAAAGATGAAGGGATGTTGACAGTGTATTTCTATGAACGTGTCTGTTGGGTCTGTAGCACAGAACTTGGTCTGAGACATCATCTGCACAAATGGGGCTGTGTTCATGCTGGGCTGCAGAGATGTAGTTGAGGGTCCGTAGGGGTAGGGCAGCAGCATCGAGGGATGTAAAGGCAGGAGGTGCAGTGCAGGCTGGTGTTAGCAAGAACTCTTCCAGTGCTGTGTTATTGGTATTTACAGGGTATCACTGAGAATAAGATTTACATCTCAGTGTGTTTTTCAAAGTAAAATATTTTGCTACAAACAAAATCACTTTTCCTTGTGGCATACACCTACATGTGGAGCACTCATTATTATTAATTGAAAGCTAAGAGTGGAGAAGGTATAAAAGCATATTTTTCTGTCAGTGCTGGTATTCTGTTCATCTCAAATCTTGCATAATGTGGCCAAGCAGATAAGACAGATGGCTTTATTCCTTGCTGTGGAGTTCATCCCAGTCAATAATATTGATTAGTGCAGGGTGACTTGGCGTAACGAGAATAACGCCCCTTCCTTAATTTGAGCCTGGATTTCTTACTTCCTGCCTCAGTAGTTCATGCTTGGATGAATTCCTCAATAAGTCAGTGAAGACACAGACCTCCCCACCCCTGGAAATTGCAGGGTCTGACATTAATAGGGGAAATGAATCATTTTCTTTTCCTAAGAAGTTGTGTGATTCTTCTCTTTTTCTGTGATTAAACTGTTACATTGTGCAAGTTAACTTTTTTGAATGTGAAGTTCCTGAACTTTTCTTGGTTTTTTTTTTGAGCTTTCTCTTTCTAATTGCAGTCAGTAAAGTTTTATAAACTCAGCCCTAAAGTTTCTTTGTACTTGATGAATCCTTATCATAGAATCATGAAGGTTGGAAAAGACTCTGAGATCATCTAGTCCAACCGTCCACCTACCACCAATATTACCCTCTAAACCATGTCCCTTAGTACCTCATTTAGACATTTCTTGAACACCTCCAGGAACAGTGACTCCACCACCTCCCTGGGCAGTCTCTTCCAGTGCCTGACCACTCTTTTGGAGAATAAATTTTTCCAAATATCCAACCTGAAATACTACATTAAAGTGGAAAGCATCCAGAAGCTTCATGTTCTAACTGCAGAGTTTGTATGGGGAGTTCCTCTCTAACCAGCCTCCAAATCCAAACACATGCAGTGATCTTGTAAGGATATAGGGCAGTATCCAGAATAGATTGGCTAACGTCAGTGAAGGTAAACGTCCCATGGTCACGTAGTTAATAAGGACAGGGAGCTGCTTCTCTTTGCTTTTCATTCTCCTGTTGACCTCAGCTGGTTGATTTGTCCTATGCCCTGATTTCCTTGTCCACTCCACAGGGAATTTAATACCTTCACCCTTACCAGGGCACAGAAATGACACCCTTGAGTCTGTGAGTTCCTGTACAAAACAATCCTGACCTGGAGGGATCGCTTTAGGGTATGAAAGAATTGGTGTTGGTGGCAATCCTTGGGCATTGCTGTGAGGTTGCTAACAGGAGAGCCAATTAAATCAGCTCATTAAGGTGTTGGGTTTTTGTTGTGTTTTTTATTTTATTTATTATTTTTTATAGATTGTTTGCTGGAAATGGCCTAAAGCACATAAACTTCACTTTGAAAGAGGCACTTCCCAGTTGTTGTGTTCCTCCTCTTACACCTTCCAATTTGAAGACATTCTTCTCATTTTGAGGCAGACAGATGTCAGGGTCAAAAAATTCAATAATCTGTTGGTGTTGTTTTGATTTCAAGTACTTTGTCATTTTCCTGCCTATAAAGCTATCATAATAATGTGATTAGGTTCTGTATTTATTATTATTGAATCGTTAAGGAGAGCTCACATGCAACGTAAAAATGGCTTAACAGTTCGGATAGAGGATTTTAGTCCAAGCCCACTGTTGATAGGGTTATTTATCAGATGATACAGGAAAGAAGATTGTCTGAGCTTTGTGACAAAGGAGTTTGACCAAAATGCAGGGGCATTATCTGGTGAATTGTTGCTCATTTCAGAATCATATATATATGTATTTTTAATGCTAGCGTGAGAGGCATCTGGCCTATTCTCTTAAAAATGTGTTCTTCTGGAAGAGTAACAAGCGGTCTTTCTTGCTCACAGAAAGTGCAAGGGTTCTAGAAAATTGAGATGTAGACTAAGTATATTTACCTTCCCCCTTTTTTCCTATCTCAATATCCTGATTTAACACATCTTGGTGTTAGGAGCTGCCAATGGAATTGCCAAAGCTTCAGCTGCAATGCCATGAAGGTGGGTGCTTCGTGCCACTTGAAGCCCTGCAGCCTGGACTTGATGTGTGTAAATTACTCTCTGAGTTTATTTTAGTTCCCAGGAGCGCACCAAACTCAACACATTTGTTTTTCCCACAGCTGAGAGCCTGTTTGTACACAACTTTTGCTTGGGCAGTGGAGACTTCTGCTAGGAAATTATAAAACTCGGTGTAGGAAATGGACTCTCAAGAGCCCCAAATGGACTCTTGAGAGCAGTGTTAAATGTAGTGACATTTACAGACAAACCTAGTTGTTTAATTATCACTTACTATCTAAAAATCAAGGGATGTTCAGATTCTGTTGAACAACTTATGTATTATTTTCCAGGAGGACCGGATGATAACTTAATTGAAGGTGGAGGATCCAAGTTTGTCTGCAAACCAGGAGCCAGAAACATTACCATCATCTTTCACCCACTCCTCAGGTAAGTGATGTTTTCTGTGTAATTCTCCTGTGAAAATAATTAGAATAAATAGAATTAACTGACTTTATTTATAGGCACGTTGTGCCTTCTGAGATAACGTGCCCCAGCACCGTGTGTGTATTTTTGGCTTGCTGTTAAGTTTTTGTGCACACATGTAAAAAGTAAACACTAGTTCAGCTTGTTGCCAGTGCTTGTTTCATCATTGTCAAGATTAACTAGCGCTCCAGGTGGAACTGCTCGCCTGGGTGACCCCTTTCCATTGAACAGTGTAATTTATTATTGACCCAAGCTGGGGAAAGTTTAGTTGCAGCCTGTCACAAATTGTTTATCGCTAGCTTGTCTATTACGCTTATTAAAAAGTCAGAAGGATACTTTATGAACTGCAAGGTAAGTTCATTCTTTGATAAACAAGTGTGCTCTATGGACTGCAAATTAAATGTCTGATCTAAAGTGCCGTGCCAGTTACTGAAACCTTAGGAATTCAGAGCTTAGCAGGGACAGTTGCAACTTTAAACAAATCTGTAATTAAGTCTCCTCTCACCAAGTCATTCACCTCTGATGCTTTAAATTTGCTCTGTTTAACTTTGCAATCCAACAGGACATTTTCTTAGTTTTACTGGAATTAAATAACATGACACTTTTCTCACTTAATGTCAGTCTTCCACCTCTGCTTTTTGCTTGCATGGCTTTTATCATCACACACATCCTTTCCTATTCAGTGCCAGCACCTTCAGAATTTCCCTCCTTTGCTCTGTTTGTCTTAATCACTATCATCACTACCAACGGGGTGTTTCTCTCCAGCGCTAAAAACAAGCAATAATAAATAATGAGAAAGTCAAGAAATCGGAATCTGATCCTGAGAGCAAGAATATCCTGATGTCATCTTGGTCACTGAGAACTCATCAGTGGTGACTTCTTGGGACTTAAAAATCTGGAAGGAAAGTACATCATTTGCTCCAAGTGTAAGTTTCTGATGCCATGACACCAGATATTGGAACAGTCTTCAGAACCAGCACCTGTTGTGAGGACGTATTAAAAATTGTGGCATACTAAAATTGCTTAGGTGTTTCAGATCTTTCCTGGACAAAAGCATTTTGAAGAGCGTCGTATGCTCTTCATTTATTGCTAGATTCCTATAACGATAATTTCATAAACACGTTGTATTTCAACACTAATCTCTTTTAAAATGAAAGAAAAGTGCTAAAAATCAGTTTACTAGAGCATAATGTTTATTTTTCAGCTATCTTGTTGTGAGAAAAGGAGGAGTGGTTGATGCAATACGCTATTCAAGACAACCACTAGGACCTAGACTTCAGTCTCTTCATTTTTAATGAATTTGCAGGCTTCTTTCAAGCACAGAGTGGAGATGGGAATGTTCTTATTTTTATTGATGAGTTGTTTCACATTGATCTAGACACTGGTGAAATACTTTCTTTCCATTTTCCTCCCTGCTTCATTTTCTAATCTGTTTTTTGCCATACAAGTCAAACATGAGTGCTTTAAAAAGCACTTCTCACAAACACTTAACTTTCAATACCAGCCTCCAAGACAGGCAGTAGAAATAATTTCCTTCATAAAAAATAATTACATCAAGATTAAGTTACCTGCATACAATGTGTTTTTTTCTCACCAGCCATCTGCAACATCTTAACTTCCTCACGTTGAGTAGTTCATCAATAACTGAATGAAGTGAAGAAGGAAAATGCTCCATGACCCAACTTACCTTTTTTTCACTGTTGAATTTAGTGAGTTTGGGTGTAGGCAAAGAGTGTAGAAACTTTTAAAATATGTTATTTGCCTTAATCATCAATAGAACAAATATTTTACAGGAGTCCTGAGTGTCTTAGTTTTAACTTAGAATCCTCAACTTTGGCGTGCATGCGTTGCCTGGAGAGCAGCACATTTGGGATGAGCATAGCACTGGATTTCTGTTGTTGTTAGTTCCCTTCTGGGAATTCTGTTCCCGATGGGAATCGATGGCAATGACTGTCCTACAAACAAGCTGGCTTTACCCATTGACTCATGTTAAAATTGGCTGTAAGATGCTGGTTGCCACTTGGAAATGCTGAGTATGGGGGATTTGCTAAATCATAAAATCATTAAGGTTGGAAATGACCTTGAAGATCAACTCGTCCAACCGTCAACCAATCACCAATATTGCCCACTAAACCATGTCCCTTAGTACCGCATCCAGACGTTTCTTGAACACCTCCAGGGACGGTGACTCCTCCACCTCTCTGGGCAGCCTGTTCCAATACTTGACCACTCTTTTAGAGAAAAAGCTTTTCCTAATATCCAACCTGAGCCTCCACTGGCACAACTTGAGGCCGTTCCCTCTTGTCCTGTTACTACTTACCCAGGAGAAGATGCTGTCCCCCACCTCACCACAACCTCCTAAAATATTGACATGTGGAGTTATTCCTGTCACATTATTAATGTGTCCATTGCTTGTTGGTTAGGTCTTTGTCACCCTTTTCTAGACATTACTACATTAAGTGTCAAGCTCTCCAGGAGGTAATTGCTGCAGAGGTGTGAAGTTTTCACTTGCTTTATTTTCCATTTGTTTTTGAGGCTTCTTATGGCCTGTCTCAGTCATCTTTCATCCATGTCACAGGCTTAAAATGAATTTGTTTTGAATTCAGAAAGATCAATAGTTTATTTAGAAGGTTTTTTTTCTTATTTATCAAATTCACACAAGTATGTTGACAGAGAAGTTTTAACACTGTACGGACTAGCTGATTTTATTAGGAAGCTGAATGCTTCTGAAACTATTAAACTAACTGGATCACTGAGAAACCAGATGCTGGTGTGATGATTTAAGGCCTGAACATTGCTTTAAGTGCTGGCTTTAAAATGTAATTCAGCCCAGTCATTTGAGGCGGAGAGTTGTAACCAGGGCATTCATATTCATCGGTTTGAATTCATCTCTCTTGTGCTGCTGATATGAGAAGTGTCATTTTCTATCACATCAGAGAGCTGCACAATCACAGAGTTAAGTTTACTGGTTATGATAGCCTTTTTTGGGTCCTTTTTTTTGTTTGCAAATTGAAACTGAGCTTGGATCCAGACCCCTTTGAAGAATGCAGGAGTCGGCAGGCATTGGCTGCTGTGTCTCCAGTAACGAAAGTTGTTTTACAGAAACTTGTACTTAAAACCACAGAGAGTCAAAGGGCAACTACGTACAAGTGGTTTTCAAAGTCTACCTTTCCTCAAATTAATTTGGAGCACTAAGGCAGAGTTGGGAAATGAGATGTTACACCAGTTGGGATGTGAGTCCCTACTTTCCACTAGGACAACTGAGACTCACCAAGCCCCAGATTAATTACCAGGACTTAATGACACCACCACGCACATAAGAAATGAATAGCGAATTTTTGCAAGACAACTGGGTATTCTAGCCTAGATGATTCTTGGGAATAGATTTTACTAACTACATACGAAAACTAATTGCATTTACAAATTGAAGAGGAGCACACGTCTGATTTTCCTGAATTACATATTGCGGGAGGTGTCAAAATATAAAAGTTACCCAGGAAGTCCAGTTGCTTTCTTCATCCTTCACTGCTAACCACCATCTGCATGGATCGTCGAAGCGCTCGTGTTATTGGCCTGTGGACTAACATCTCCCATTGGAGGATGGAAACGCACGGGACCGGTGCTGAAGCCTTTACAGTGTGGAATACTGAACAGCCTGAGCGATGTCTGTTGTAACATTTGTTTGGTGGAAGGTTTTTTTTTTGTTGTTGTTTATTTGTTTCAGCTGGCATTTGAAAGGCACTTGGCTCTTCAGGGTAATAATCATTTTACATATGCTTTATAGAGTATGTTTATTACCAGACAATTGAAGAACAGATGTCTGCAGTCTTGAGGCTTAAGGGGGAGGGACAGGAGGGGCTGGAGATGGAGGAGATGATGGCGTTTGGAATCACGAAAGCGCTGCTGATGCTAACGGGGTTGAACATTGTTTGGATGTTGGGTATTAAAGCCGCGAGGGTATCTGTTTATTAATATCAGCCACACTTCATTAAGATCAAGCAGCAATTAAAAGGGCTGTAGGATGGAAGGGAAAGCAAAGTGTTCATTGATTCGGAAGAGGCAGTCGCTTAGTAAGCGAAACTGTATCCGTGTGCAAAGTTTGGTAGTTCTGGTGTTTGGGGCTGCTCAGAGGTAGGAGGAAAAAGAGCACTGTGCAGGTTGAGATTTTAATTTGTGTGGTTATGTTAATTTAAACTGGCCCCCATCATTTAAAGCAGTAACTTTTCAACTGTAAGCATTTTGGGATTTTTTTCTTTCGTCTGTGGTCATGGTGGAAAAAAAAAGGAGTGATTGCTTTTTTAATAAACAAAACCAATGCTTTAGGGAGTAGTGATGGAGAGCTGTAATTTTCTGTTGCTGCTTGTTGATACCGGCGTGCTCCTCATCAACTGGTGGCAATCTGCTTGAAAGTGCTGAAGGTCACATTTCAGGCTCCACTGGTAACCTGTCCTTGGGAGGGAGATGCACAATGTTCAGTATATATACACACACACAGGTGTTTGTGTGTTAACAGTGATGTTTTAGCTTTCTGTACTTTAGAAACCATCATGTCACGCTTCTGTTTAATTCAGGATACGTCAAGATGGAAGGTGCTGTGCGTAGAATTTAAATTTTCTGTTTATTTTCAAAATGTTGGGAGGGGATGGCAAAGTCACTGTCAGTTCCTCCGGGGCATCTTAAGTCCTTTGGTGTTTGTGAACATCAAAGCTGCTGTGGTTGAGCAGTGTTCAGATCTGCACACCTGCAATTGGTACAAATCTGTGCATGTAACTAAGAACACAGGTATGTCGTTGGTAATGCCTTTTATTGCTGTAATATTTTTCCAGCTATAACAATAAGCAGCTAATGGGATTTTAAATCTCCTGTAGTATCTTCTAGTGGTGTGCTATAAAATTAATAGTTTATATTGTGCAGAATGGGTTATTTTGTAAAAAAGGAGTGTGAGAATTGGATTAGTTTGTTAGTTACTTTTAGTATTTTGGGAATACGTTAAATGATACTGTGTATGTTAGGAAAAATGTGTGGCATTTTGTCAGCCTAAGAGTGATGTATAATTATTGAAGGAGGTGGAAATTGTCGAATAATCTTCGGGTGCAGGTAATGGTAAATAATGAGAGCTGATGTTTTTAGCTTTTTGAAGTCAAACCCAAAATACTCGATTTTAGAGAAATTAATAGTGACTCAGGCTAGAAGGTGAACCTTACAATACCAACTGACTAAAGTCTGTATTTCCAAATGAATAATGCTCAGAGGAGAAGGGGAGAATCAGATGTAAATCCATTATGTACACAGAAAAACATTATTTGCAAACTTTTAATGCCGGTGACCCATTCAAAATATAACTCTCCACAATTCCTGAATACTACTTTTTTTAAGTCTCACATTCAGATGTACCCCTTATCTTCAAAGAGAGGGGAGAAGTGTCACTTAGCTCATCTTAATCTTGCTTCTGCAAGGTAAGCAGTTTCTTGTCTTTACAGAGCAAGGCTACCGAGGCAGGGAAACTGCTCTGCAGTGCAGCAAGGCACATGGGACTCAAATCAGGAGATCTCAACTGCTCCTTCGTTATGGTATCGGTCGTCACCACGCTGCTTAACATTCCCATCTCTATTTTGGAATCGTTAATACTCATCCTTGACTGTGACAGGTGCTTGATGCAACTTTCCATACACTCGCTGTTTACTTCAATTGACCTCAATTGCAGGCAACAAAATCTTAAGGGAGCAATTTGACACCCACCTACTGCATTTTTTTCTCCCTTTGGTTTAATGAGTGTTTAGAAGACATTTAGTTGACGAGTCCCTTGCTGTTGACATTTAGTGCTTTATATCTGTCAACAGCAAGAATGAATGTTTCTTGCAGGCGAATCCTAACTCTTTTCCCTTTGACAAGCTCTCATAAAGTCAGCGTCGCTGAATGATAAAGACACATTTCAGAAAAGCTTGTTGTTGTGACACTGCTAAGAAAAGGTTTAGTTCTGACTTGGGCCATTGCAAAAACAGGGTGTGTGCACGGGAAGAGGATGGGGAACAGCTTCACGTTTTGTGCTTTTTTTTTTTTTTCTCCCAATGCCTTATGAGAACTGACAGTCCTACTGTGTGTGTCTGATTAAAGATGACAGTTTATAAAAACCTTAAGGTAAAGGCTGTTCATTTTTGATGACAGAAAATAAAGCAATCCCCTCCACCTCCCACACAAACAAAAACTCTTACATGCCAAAAAAAAAAAAAAACCTCTTAATATGTGATGCATTGATTTTATATTGTCTGTCAGAGGACGTGCTTCGGCAGATCAGTCAAGTTTTGAGTTTTCAAACATGCTCCATCCATACAGGAAATCAACAGCCTGTCAGAAATTTCACATCTCTCCAGCTCCTCCTTTCCTTCAGATGAAATATAACCTGGAGCAACATAGAAATTTGACATTTGCGAGAACTTGCATTGAATAGCTGAGAGCAGTGTTCATTCATTTCTGTGATAAATAATTACTTACAACCTGTATTACGTTCATCAAGCCAACAAAGTAGTTTCAGCTCATTTCTTAATACAAACACTTTTCAGGTTTACTTCTGGCTTTCAACTTATGTTTTCACCGAGTACAGTTTAAGTTCCCGTATTGCTGAACACTGTTATTTTCATGGTAGGGTAAGTAGAGATTTAGTCATAGTTTTCAGTGACTTACTTATTCCTTTTGAATACTGCCTGACAAGACCTGAGTCGTGTCCTGACAGCCTTGAGATACACCAGCAAACCTTAAGAGATCTGCTCCTCTGGTTCATTCCCAAAGAGATTATGAATATGGCTGGTGGATGTCGATTAAGAAAAATAATGCTGACTTCATACTGCATTAAGAATAATTGCAGGGCTTTCCCGAAGTGGAGGAGTTGATGCTGGACTGGAAAAGGGATATTTTTGACTTTTCAAGCTTGTTGTAGTGTTACACAAAAATTTAAGATGGGCAAAAGCCAGCAGATCTTACATATCTCGTCCAAGGGTCTGGTTGTCTTGTTGGCAATTCTTTGGAGCAGTCATAAGAAGGAAGAAATAGATATGTGGAAATGCATGTAATGGTTCATGGCCAATACCAGACCTGGTGGGTAGTCCAGGGATTCCTGTTATAGTTCTCACACCACATCACTGGACCAAGTAATACTATGTCAGAGCATTTCCTTGCTCGTAAGCTGGCTAGTCCAAGGCCATTGAAAGACAACCCTGTTAGCACATTTTCCAGCATATTTTTCCTTAAAAAGTGTACAAAATACAAGTGTATTTTCCCTCAAAAGAATCTAATATACCTGAAATTCTTCGGCTTTTTTCAAGCTGAAATGAGGGCTTTTTTAAGCTCTGTTTCCTTATAAAATTTTGTCTCTTAGCTAGCATCTAGGAAAAAAAGTTACTTTTTTTTTTTCCATTAATCCACACTTCTCCAACACAAACGTGCAGGCAATGGCTGACTGATTTGCTGCTGGTGCTTTACCCCTGCAGACAAACGAATTGGTGCAGATCATTGTAGCGGGGACCTGCGAGGTGGGACATGTAAAATGCATAGCTTGCTTTCAAAAGAAACTTGAATCTTGTGTGAGTTCAGACTGGCTGTAAATTATAATCACCCAGTGGTACCTTATTAGCGGGACAGGTGCAAGAATTTGATTAGAGATGGGAGTAACCTTCCTTTGTTACCAGAAGGTCATCTTTTCAGATTGCAGCTGAGAGTGAAGAAGCTACTGTAGTGGAAGCATGGACCAAGAATGATATTTTTATTTATTTTTAATTGCTTACATGTTGAGCTGTTGCATGGAACATTCTGCAGAACATGTAGGTGTGATATTTATTAAATGAGAGATTAAATATGTTTGAAATGGGTCTTATATGCACTGAGATTTATGATTTTTTTAATTCTTTTTGCTTTTTATTTTCCTTTTCTTCCCTACCTCCCAACCAGAAGCATAAGCGTTGTTGTTCTTAAAAACCTGCTGATCAAAAAAGTGTTTAGTGAAGTTGGAAGGGAACGTTGGGTACATTTGTTTGTTTTGAATGTCTTAAGTACAAAATGACATGGTCTGGGAAAATTTTAGGGATGTTGAGTTATACACTGAAATCCACGTTTAATGCTTTGGCTTCTCAGGATCTGTAATAAACTCTTTGAGCACAAGGTGAGGTTCCCCCTTGCAAGAGTCAGGACTTTTCTGACAGCTCCCCTGGTGCTGGGGAATGGACTTTCACAGGAGCTGAAATGTGCTTTAATGGCAGTGGTTTTCATTTCCAATGTGTAATTACTACTCTGGAAACAGAAGTCTGCAAAAAACAGAAAAACATGGCATAGCTGCCACAAATAGAAACTAATTCTTCCATTTCTTGTTTGAAGAAGGAAAAAAAAAAAAAAAAACTTGACAGATTCTAGATTTGCAAGCTATTTCTGGAAGCTGTTCAGAAAATACATTAGTGAGGGCTTTCCCTGAGTATAATAGAGGGAATCCAAGGATGAAAGCATACTGTGGTTTAAATCTGAGTTACGATATTATGGTCCTGAAAGTTCATGTGTTTGCTTTCATAAAGCTTTATGAATTTCTGATTGAAATAAAGCAGAACCGTTTTGTGATGAGAACAGAAATGATGATACCTACGTTTTGTACTCAGTTTTAGCAGTGAAAATATAAAGCCCAGGATGATAGAGCTTTTGGGGCTCCCTTTCCCCTGCAGACCAATCAGAAGAACACACAGCTGAAAGGAAAGGTTTAAAAATTTTTTTTAATTTAATTTAAATTTATTTTACATGTATAACGTTGAAAAATCTTCTAGGAAAAACTCTTGATAGAAAACTGACATTCTCATGTACAATATAAAATTATGTAATTTGGCAAAAATACAGCAGTTATCCAAGCTAGAGCACAGAGCTGAATTTTGAACACCTCCAAAGACATTATAAGAAAAAAAAAATTCAGAGTGTGCAATGTGTTGTAGGGCAGCAGAAGGAAAGTCATTGCCTTGCCAGGGATTCAGCCCACTGGAGACCATGTTTTTCAGATACTCTTAACTTTTTGGTGGAATGTTCCTCTGGAATTACGTTTAAAATTCTCCTAATTTTGAGCAGTCTGCTGAACAGTCATAAAAAAAAAAAAATTGCAGGAAAGAAGAGGGCCTTTATTTTGGTTATTTTGGGTCCCAGGCATCTAGAATGCTGGCTAGATTACCAGTAATTGCACATTGTGTAATACCACGGCGAAGCACTTCTGTAGCTCCTTTCATCTGATAACTTCAAGCTTTTTATAGACATCAATTCATTAACACCTCAGTGTGAAGTGTATTGCTCCAGATGTGGAGATTCTGGCTGTGTGACTGCCAGAAATGAAACTGTTGTGGTCGAAGCAGTGGGTTAAACCATCATAAATTCTGTGCAGGTTTGGAATAGGTGGAACCTAACCGAGAGTCATAAATTCCCACTGTTATTAGTCAAGGTCCAGACATTCCTTTTTGCTGCAGCTTTGTCTCTCCGGGTTATATTTTTACAAGTGGGTTTTGCTCTGGTGCGTGCGACAGGTCTTTGACAGCTCTGTCCAGCTGGGAGTGTCCTGCTGGAGCCTGGAGACGTGCAGGCAGTTCACTCGTGGGTGATCAGCTCAGCTTCGCCATTTGATGACCAAAAATGAAGATTGGTGTGAATGCTTTGTGCAAGCTTCGAGCAGCTTTCTTCTCATCACTGTAGCCCCATCCATTCCCCATCCACATATTCCTTCTTCAGACTTGTCTTTGGTTGTGCTCTCTTCTTCACAGAGTCATGATAAGGTTGGAAAAGACCTCCAAGATCACTGAGTCCAACCGTCAACCCATCCCCACCGTGCCCACTCATAGAATCATAGAGTTCTTCCTTGCTTCAATTCTCTACAGATAACTAAAACAGCACTGTAGCCATTTCTTCCTCTCCCTGTGTTCTGTTTGGCCATGTTTTCAACCTCTTCATCTGTCTCTGCCTGACTTCCATACCTGTAGAACTGGGATGTTCATCCTGTACTTTATTTATCCACTACTGAGGTACCAGGGCTCTTGGGTGATTTGGAAACTTAAGGTTCATTCAGTGGATTTGTGTTATTCATGTTTTATTAAGACAAGACGAAATGGCTTCAAGTTGCACCGGGAGAGGTGTAGGTTGGACATCAGGAAAAAATTCTGCCCTGACAGAGTTGTGAAACATTAGAACAGGCTGACCAGGGAAGTGGTTGAATTCCCATCCCTGGGGGTATTTAAAAGATGTGTAGATGTGGTGCTTAGGGATGTGGTTTAGTGGTGGACTCAACAGTGCTGGGATAATGGTTGGACTTGAGGTCTTTTCCAATCTGAAAGATTCCGTTTTATTTTTTTTAAGAAGCTGTTGGAGCAAGCACGCTGGATGCAACCATAACAAAATGAAATAATGCTAAACGTTAAACTGAAAGAGCCAGCAGGGAAATGCAGGTCTTCTCCCCCTCCCCTTACTGTAATTTAAGTATCGAGTTCCTTCACCTATATTCTTCTGTAATATTTTAAAACTGCTCCTAAGCTAAAAGACAGAAAGGAATAGGAAAGAAAAAGGTGTTCATTTAATCAAAAAAATTGTAGTATTTAGAGAGCTTTCAGTCCTTTTTTACTGCTGTTCTGTATTCCTTAAAGCTAAAGGGGTTTTTTTTTGGCTTTGAAAAGAGAATATTCTTTCTTGAGATAATCTGAAGCAACTGCTGGGAGCCTCTTAGGACAGGGCAGCCAAGCCAAGTGGATGTTCTCTCATGCCATGGATCTGCCACTGCATGTTCATTCCACATGTTTATCCCAATGTCCATTGAGTAGTTTGTCATCTGTAGATGAATAGCCCATCAGAGAACTGTCTGTGGTGCCTTGGTGCTGGTTTTGTGGGGTTTTATGGCCAGTGAAGTGATTCTGTGCTCGTGGTCGGGGCATTAGTAGAAGAGTTTGGGGCTGTGTTTCTATGGAGGTAGACTCCAGAGAATCACAGCTTGTCTTAGTGTTATGCTTGTTTATTAGAGTCTATGGACAGCAGTCAATAGTTTTTCTGGAGAACATCCAAGCAGCGACATATTACCAGGAATTTTAGTTTTGAAATGGACCTTTAAGTTCAGATGTTGCTCATGTTGTTGGCAACTTGGAAATTTTGTGAGCCTAATAGGATCATTTAAGGTCCTCACCTTCATTCCATCTGTATGTTCTTGGGTTCTCTTGACTTTTCTTGCCTTCTGAATCCTATTGATTCAGTTGAGTTTATCCTATTACCTTCCCAGCAGTCACTGTAAAATATGTTATGTGGTTCTTGGGTTTCTGGTTTTGTTTTTGTTTCTTTGCTGTAGAAATAGCACTAAATACAACAAAAAGAAAGAAAAATTGGGAAATATCAGATTTGCTTCTTTCTAATAGATCTTTAGGACTCTCGAGTGGGGAAAAAGTCACCGTTCTGCTGCATTTTGATGAAGATAAGTGACTGCTGTGGACAGCCACGGTCTGGTTGATGGCCAGGCAGTGGATAGATCACAGTGCAGAAAATCAAAGCTGCTACATGCGCTAGGAAAGTTTCAGTTGTCTAAAATATTATAGCACTACAGGGAGGAAATAAAATCAGCTTCTTTTCCTTCATCTTCACAAAAGGTGGAGACGAATCTTCAGGCTGGAGCCATCGTTCATTTTGTTTTGCAGGGCTGTGCAGTTTGTCAATTCATTCCTCATTGGGACAGTCATCCCTCTTGGTACGTACCACACAAGTGATGTTAATGAAAATGGGGTTTGCAGTTCAGAAAGTCAGACAGGGCCTGCACCACGTGCAAATCAGTAATCTGAACTGAAAGCAAACTGTTGTTAAAAAGTAATAAAAGTTAATTAATTGCAAGGAATTTCTAGAGTGCTAACTGCTGTATTTTGTTAACGTTGGTATTTCTCTGCCTCTCGCTTGCTTGTTTCCCGAATTACTGCTCTGTCTCTGTCCCAGACAGCATTCTACCAAATTGTTTGTGGCACTTTGAGTATTTGGGAGTATTTTTGCTGCCTGTTCATAAGGATCAATCTTTCTTCTGTATAAGAGATGCCAAAATTGTTGCCTATCTGACCCACTGGTAAAACAATTCACCAACCTCCACCCAGATGCTTTTTTCCCCCATAGCCCCTCTGCTGCTTCCCCATCACGTGCCCAGAACTGAACATGGATATTGCTGCATGGCTGCTTGCTCAGGGGATGCATGCACCCACGTGAAATGCACTTTTTTCCTTGATGGGAGATCAGTCACGTGCATCCCTCCAAAGCCCCCTAAAGAAAATGTCTGGCATCTCTTCTATACTAAAAAAATAAATAAATAGAAGTTGTCAAGGATGGAGAACTATTGTTAGTGTAAGCAGAATGGGTGCTTATTATCAGTTTTAGATACGCCCAGGCCAATAGTGAAATGTTTTTCTCTGGTTAGTTTGATGAAAGACAGTAATGGAATTAATTGCTGCTTGTCATTTGTAATGTAGTATATGCAGTATTTGAGTTATTCTGATAATGTGTTGTAATTACCCACCATCGAGCATTTTACAATGTTAAAAACATGATCTTTGAAGTAACATAGCTAAGTTCCTTGAATTGAAGGCAATAGTTATTGAGAGTACAATATCATTTTAAAATGTCAATCTAGTCAGTTAGGTAAACAAAATGAAGGTTGCATGGTTTTTTTCTATTTCATAAATTCTTGCAGTGCCCTTAAACCTTCCCAAAAGGTTGGCAGAATAAGCAACATGCCTGGAGGGCTGATAAATAAAAAAACCTATTTCAGAGTTCCCTGCACACACACCCAGTCTGGAAAGTATTGTGTGTTGTGCATAAAGCACTATCCAGGAAACCTCTTTGTGTTGAAACCCAAAGGGATTACTGTTCATTTTGCCTTTGCTACAGTATCAGCTAGGAGAGGAAAAGCTCTGGTAGGTAGGGCTGCCCTGAATTCTGCTGGAGAAATGATGATGCTAGATGGGACAAAGCTTTTAAAAAGGCAGAGGTTTCAGTTTGCAACTTATGTGTGTGCACAAATGAATCAACACATGCAGATGAATGGGATGTTGGACTACCACATTTGTATGCTTTGTTGGTTCAATTGTGTGCACAAAAAGGGGGAGGGAGGGAAAAAGCTCTGGAATCTAATGAATAGAAGTGTGGCTCCCAATGACCTTTACCTACTGCTATAACTTTGATGTACAACACCCAAATTCCTGAAGATGTTTAATCAGCAGAGTTGAATTTTGATGAAACCATATCCTACGGTCCCATTACCCCTGCAGAAATTAATTATAATTCATGGCAATGCTGTCGATTTGTAGGAATTAACACTGGTGAACTGTCACCTTTTCACATTCTTCCCATTCTCAGTGTTGTAAAACAGAAGTATCTCTAGGAAGGTTGAACTCCACACCTATTCACGTTTATTTGTGTAACATATTTGTGTATTTATTTCTGTAATAAAGCATCACATGTAAGATGAATTAAAACGCCACGTGTATATCATATATTTTTAATCTAGATTTTGATTAAGAGATTTAAATTGACTTAAAAGTGAGCATCATTTTTCTGCAGGGAAGCACGTGGCACGTGTGCATTTCCATGATGGGATTCATATTGCAAACCCTCTAAAATCAAGACCCAGAATTTCCCCTAGCCTGTGGCATTTAATAAGTGATTGTTCCTCTAATTTAACATGTGTTGCCAGGAAAAAGAAAACCAATGGTGTGACAAAAATGTCTCGTTTGAATTCTTGAAGCTCAGGTAGATGTCCACCTTCAGTTGGCCTGCCAAATTTTAAAGGCAATTTAAAATATATCATTTTTTTCTCCTTTTCGTACAAAATCAGACTGGGATAAGTGGTAGTGACAGTCAATTTTTACAGAGCTTAGCAGGCAAAAGCCCTCTCTGGATGGAATTAGCATCAGGCATGAGGAGCCCAGCTTGGGGAGAAGATGATGTCGCTAACGGGCATTTTCTTGACTTCCCTGAGTTTGGTGGCAAGTCCCAACAGCTCAACGCAGAAAAAAGTCAAATTGTCAAAAATCATTAGTGGTTGTCACTTCATAGACCTTCAGGCTGGAATTCCCCCTTTGGAATTACAGTGGAATGGTTTTCTTTTTGTTGTTGTTCTTTAAGTAGGACAATCAGATGTTTTACATAAACAGCTGAGATTTAACCCATTCATAGCGCTTTGGCTTCAAATAAATGGTAAATTTAAGAGCTGGAGGTTCAGTTCCACGCTCAGCCAGAACCTTTGCAACGTTTAGTAAGGCTTTTTGTACTCAAATCCCCAAGGATTCATTTTGAAGCTTGATCTCAACAGAGATACTGGCCTCTTGGGTCTGGGGAGAAGAGCTTTGCTGCGACTTGTTGATTGAGGAAGTAGCATCTTCAGCACATCCTTGTTATTCACTATTGCTTTCCCTGTGTTTTTTTCCAGTAGTCTCAAAACACTGTTATTTTCACAGAATCACAGAATTGCAGGGGTTGGAAGGGACCTCGAGAGATCATCGAGCCCAACCCCCTGCCAGAGCANCAATACTCTTTTTAGTGCACCCTAGGATCCCATTGGCCTTCTTAGCCACCAGGGCACCCTGCTGGCTCACGGCCAACCTGTCATCTACCAGGACCCCCAGGTCCCTCTCTGCAGAGCTCCTCTCCAGCAGGTCGTCCCCCAGCCTGTACTGGTACATGCGGTTATTCCTCCCCAGGTGCAAGACTCTACACTTGCTTTTGTTAAACCTCATCAGGTTCCTCTCTGCCCATCTCTCCAGCCTGTCCAGGTCTTGCTGAATGGCAGCACAGCCTTCTGGCGTGTCAGCCACTCCCCCCAGCTTCGTGTCATCAGCAAACTTGCTGAGGGTGGACACTATCCCTTCATCAAGGTCGTTGATGAAGATTTTAGTGAATTAGCATTTTTTAAAAAATTGCGCAAGGAAAGGCTGTAGTCTCTGTTTCCATGGTTCTGTGTAAAACAAAGCAAGTCAGTGCTCAATGATGCTTTTGCCTCTGTTTATAAATGAGTGTTCTTTGCACAGATTTATTCCTTAGTTTCTAATTGGGGTACCTTTTGATTGTTAATTAGGGCAGTCTGATGAAGGGAAGACTGATTAGATAGGCTGTAAATCAGCTAATAGCTTGTAGTACAGGATTTGCCATGAGGTCTCTCAACTAGCACAGTCCAGGTAGGAATCCTTCATCACTTGTTGTCTCCTAGAACACCACCGTTTGGTCTTAAAGACTTTTTCTGCACAGCTATTTCAGCACATGAATTTTCTTTATCCCTCTGATGTAGCTCTTATAGCAAAATCCCTCCAGAGCCATGACTTCTGGCAAAGATTTTCTTCTTCTTCCTCAGTTTCTTCTGCTCAAGGTCCATGTTGTAGCTGTGCTGCGAATCACTCTTAATTCATCTCCACCAGGATGTTTGCTGAACATAACCACTGAAGCAAAAGTCTGATCGAGAGATCTGTGAAATATATTCCTCCTCTATTCCTTTCTCTGTAAGTGGTGAATTTTGGGAGCTTCGTTTCGAATATTTTTTCCAAATTCTCAGATACAAAGTGCTGCTG
This sequence comes from Penelope pileata, assembly GCA_013396635.1. Lineage (NCBI taxonomy): Eukaryota > Metazoa > Chordata > Aves > Galliformes > Cracidae > Penelope > Penelope pileata. The sequence continues at coordinate 501,484 of WBMW01004066.1, read as the reverse complement.
CTACCCAAGGGTGTTGATCCTGTGGTTCATGGGGAGTTATTTTTGTAAATGATTTTTTTTGCACATAGTCATGCAGAAATAGTAAGGTTTTGATTTAATTTGCATGCTTTGAATTCTTAAGTTTTAAAGATTATTTTAGTAATGGTTTGGTGCTTTAATTAAATACCTAATTATATACAGCTTTCTTTTTTTACAGTTTTAGCCAGTTTTTGATAGCTTTTACTGTAACAATCTCTGCTGTTTATGAAATTTACAGCATATGTTAGAATTCTTCCATCTCCTGTGTTTGTCATTTCGTTGCTCTTTTTTAGAGCTGACATGTAACTTTAGAAATAATTGCACAATATGAAATGCAGTGTAGATTTTTTGAAAGGTACAGAACCAGCAGGTTCCCCCTCAAGAAAAAGAAAGAAAAAGAGGGAGAGAAGCACAGTGCAGCTGCAGGTGTGTGCAGAACAAGGAACCTGCTGGTTTTAGTGGTTGGGGGCATGTGAGAGTCAGTTTCTTGCGGCTTTTGGTTCTCTAATTGCCATTAGATGCAAGATGCATTGGTGGGAAAAGAGAAAAAGTAAAACAATAGCGTGAAAATCACCTTGAACTTGGCCTGGAGGTGCTTTTTACAGTATATTTTTTGATGTTTTTTGATATCTGTGTTATTACAAAGTTGGGGTGAAATTCCTACCTTGTATGACAAGCCACCCCAGAGAGACCAGTTGTGTCACACGCCATTAATGTTCATCATTACAAAGAATTTTTTTTCCCTTTGCTGAGCTCCATCGAGGTTTATCTGGAAGGCATACAGAAGTGGCCAAGGGGTAGAGCAAGAAGTGAACTTTCAAGCTCAAGGGCTGTCTCCATGTGTAGCATCTCAAAATTACTATTAGCCCAGAAGGCACTTGGACCGAATTGTTGGCAAGAGGTGCCTGGCTTCAGTGTCACTTTGGTTTTAATAGGAGATGTTGGTTTATGGAAATAGATGAAGCCTGCGTGCTTTAAGGGAGCCTCCTGGGGCAGGAGTTTGGGTTGGCTGATGCCAGAGTGCACCCAGTGCACACAGGGAGGAATGTGTTCAGATGGTGTCCTCGGGCCTTTGCATTATCACAGCTTCCCCATGGTGCCAGCAGGATGGTCAGCTGGAAAATCACTGCCTCTCACAATTTACTCTACTTCAAGTCATGCTTAGTTTTTTCTTCCTTTGTTTAGCCATTTGTGTGTAAGAAATAGCACAGCGATATATAGGACAAAAAAAATTGCCCTTTTTTTTTTTTTTTTTTTTTGCTATTTCAATAGAAAATTTTCTCACACTAAGGATGCTATTGTATCTTTGAAACAAAACATAAGTGCTATCAGATTCTTTTTATTATACAGGTCTCTGCAGTATCTAACTGCTAGCATAGTCTGGTCTGTTTTTATGAAATCCACAGCAAGACAAATTAAAAAATGTACGTTCATGGATTCCTGGGAGGTGCTGAGCTTTGCTAGCATATGATTCGAGCCAACTTTTCCCTGAAGTCTTCAAACAGCAATACCAGATTGCAACAGGTCCTTCTGACTATGTCACCAGTCCCCCAAGGAATATTTTAGACGTTCTTAGAAGATGGAGATGGTTTAAGTGAGAGCATCACCCAACATGCAGAGAGCTCAGGTTCTTCTCCATGCAGTTGCTGCTGCAGAAACACAGCAGAAAAGCAGCTCAGCAACATTAACCACAGAATTTGGTTCTGAAGATAGAATGGGACCCTGAAGCAGGTCTGCAGTTCAGTCTGCCCCATTTCATAACTGCGTGGAAAGATTGACTCTGAGAGCTGCTTCTCTTCTCTCAATTCCCTTTGGAATTTTACTGATGTTCTTAACATTACAAATTACAAAGTAAGAAACAGAGCCTAAGTTTCTGTCTCATGAGACCGGATCATGGATGCTTTGTGAGTTTATTTCCTAAGCACCATCAATTTTCAGAGCCTTGCCTTTTAATTCTATGACACAACAGCAGGAAAAGCTCATTGACATGTGTTTCTTCTTACGAGAATGGACAAAGTGTCAGTTTTGGTTCTGGGAAAGGGCAATTCCATCTAAATATCCACAAAACAAGCCTTGTTCATCCTGAGGAAGCAAGCGACTAAAACTTTGTAACATTCTTTTAATTGAGGGGTTTTAGCAAACTTGTGCTTTCTTATTGAATTTGCCATTGCACTCTGTTCTTACTCCTATCTCAGATATGGTGCAGTTCAGATTTTGGACTCTCAAGTATACGCTGCCAGCCAGGCGAGGGAAGGGATTGTCCTGCTCTGCTCTGCCTGGTGCGGCCTCACCTCAAGCACTGGATGCAGTTTGGGTGCCACAGTATAAGGCCTTAAAACTATTAGAAAGAGTCCACAGGAGAGCTACAAAGATGGGGAAGGATCTGGAGGGCAAGACGTATGAAGAGTGGCTGAGGTCTCTTGGTTTGTTCAGCCCAGAGCAGAGAAGGCTGAGGGGAGGCCTCATGGCGGCCTACAGCTCCTCACAGGGAGCGGAGGGGCAGTGCTGAGCTCTGCTCTCTGGGGACAGTGACAGGATCCGAGGGAACGGCATGGAGCTGTGTCAGGGGAGGATCAGGTGGGGGTTAGGAAAAAATTCTTCCCCAGAGGGTGGTGGGCATGGAACAGGCTCCCCAAGGCAGTGGGCATGGCCCCATGCTACCGTAGTTGAAGGAGCATTTGGACATAGAGTTTGAATTTTGGATGATGCTGTGTGGAGCCAGGAGTTGGACTTGATGATCCTTATGGGCCCCTTCTAACTCAGGCTATTCTGTCATTCTTTGCATCTCTAGATATGAGCCCAAAGCAGGGCTCATCAGCCTGTTTGCTGGACACTCATCGTCATCTCTTGCACAAGAACACATCTCAACTGATAATGAAATCTGCACGTGTTCAGTCGGTATATTAATAAATGTGTTGAGGAATTTGCTCTTGCACCGTATGTCAAATAGGTGGGAATATCTATTCCCACAGTTAAATTCAATCCACTTTAAGCACAGTGTGAATAGATGTTTTCACCTTCTGAATTACATATAAAGGAGAGAACACCATCTGAATCCCTTCTCACTAAAATAAATGTCAGTAAGGACACGACCTAATTATCTTGCTTCCCGTTCTCCATCTACATGAAGTCTTTCAGCTTTGTGGGTGTTTTTTAAAACCGCTGATTTTTGTCATTGATCCTAGAATTTCCATAATTTCAGTATTCACCAAAGAGAGCAAAGAAGTAAGTGTGTCTTATAATTATGTGATGACATGCAAATAATGTCTCCTAGGTGAAAATTCAAAGATCTATTCTGATATTGATAAACCTTAAAAAAAAAAAAACCCACAAAAAGGAACCTTTGGTTTAGCTCAGACTCTGCCAGTTCCAGGGTAATGAGTTACCATGGGTAAAATCCCAAGGTAACTTCTGAAACATGAATAGATATTTATCTTTCACCTCAAACTTCCTCATCCCATTTTGCATCCCATCGCTTCCTTTGTTGCCTCAACACCAAATTGATGCCTGTAGTTCAAGGGCAAGACAGAGCATTTTGATGAGCCAGCCTGCAAGGGGTTGAACCTAATAGACTGAAATGTTAATTGTATGCAAAGGAGCTTTGAAAAGGTCTAAGAATTTGGGAGAGGCTTGAAGTTCAATGAATCTAATAACATTTACATCAGTGTGAGATTGTGTGCATTTTTTTTTTTACATTGCATTGAGGTTGGGTAGTATTGTTTGCATATGTCTATCTGAATTATAAGTGTTGTATAGATATATAGTGGCACTTGTTGGACAATGCATTGCCATTTGTAAGCTCATCAGAGGATTAGTGCAGTAGACATGGAAGGACGTGGATGTTTGCCATTAATTTTATTACATCATAGTATTTTCAATATTTTAAATTTTTTTACCATAATGTGATGCATGTCTGATTTTAACAGAACTTGCAGTCTTCTTTCGAGATGACATTGGAGACTCTTCTCTTGCAGTCAGTGCCAATTAATTTTTTCATAAAACATCTAAATATAGTGATGTTGGTTGTATCTGTGGAGGAGAGGAGACTGAAGCAAGTAGAGGAAAAGGTGAAAATCTACATGAAGCTTTTTATATCTGCTTTAAATGAAGATCTGACAATTCTCATGGTGACTTTATGGCTTTCTCTTAGACTCCTCTAGTTAAAGCATTGAAACGTCCAAAGATACAGAGTATTTATTGGGATGATTTATTATTAGTGTAATTATTCTAATTATTTTATGCTTGAGTATGTTTTAAGTGACAAATTAAGGGGAGGATGGAAAATTTTTATTTCTCTGGGCTGTGTTTCACAACAATTGATTAAAACAAGGCTGCTTCTGGGAAGAGAGTGCTATGGAGTACTGTGGGGCTGAACATAAGTGAATCTTCTATTAATCTAAGTCTGCATGAACTGCACCCTCATATTGCTCTTTCCATTCCATTTGAATCTTCCACTGAATGTCCTTTGAAGAGATGGAGGGATGCAAAGTATTTTAGGTTGGAGATCAAATTGCGTGTAGCTATTAAAGATTGGTAAGATGCTTTGAAAAGACTGACCTCTTCTCAATTCAGCTAAAATGACAGCATCGCCTGTGCCCCTGGGAATTTGAGTGTCTCAAGCTTTTGAGGTGGCAGTGAGATCTGCACTGTGTGTGTTTTTTTGCCTTACAAACTCTGATCCTCAGGTTTAGCCAATTGGACATCCTCTGTTGACAGCACATGCCATCTTCGCCCTGCGACCATCACTGAGTGATCAACAAAAATAACTCCCTCATTGAAGACCAATCAAAGCCATTGAAGGGTGAATGTGACAAGCACAACCTTTCAGCCCGTGGTGTGTGTGCATGGTGACGAATCTCAAAATCTCCGCTCCTTGTCCCTTTTTGTTGCTGAGCTTTGAAGAGTAGGGCAGTCTGATCCTTGACTTTAAAAACACTTTAATAAGTCCTTTCTTCCACTTCTCTACTATTGTGCATTGTGCATAGATCACTGAAATTTCACGACACTTTTAGTGGTTGCTTACTCTTATTTTTTAAGAGCTGCTCAGCTTTTGTGGCCATTCTGGTGCAGACCGATACCATGACTGTACAGAGGATTTGTTTCACTGAACTTTAGATTACTTTGCTGCCACATCAGAGTGACCAGATTGAAAGTGAGGGGGAAGCAAATCTTATTTCAGTAACTAATTCACTACCAGAAGAGTTGGAGTTCTTCCTCTCTTTAATGTCAGTGCTGTCCCACGGTGACCCGACGCTGAGATGTATTCAGTTCTCTCCGACACACATTACAGAAAATACTGACCTGACCTTTAAAAAAATGTTATTAACATTTATAAATTTTATTTGACTGTGTCACGTTCAGAGAAATTGTTTCAGCTAGACAGGTGGAATGCTTCCTGCGATGGCATTGCTTCACTCATTTGTGTAACAACCATACTAAAGCCACCTTCTTCAACCCTAAGCCAACTAACCTCCTCTCATCTACCCTTTCACATTTATTTTGTGTATACTTGCTGTTCTTCACAGGTTAGCTTTAAGAAACTGCTTTTTTATGATGTTAGCTGCTTTCTGTGGGCATCACCTAGCACACATTAAATGTGTTTTGGTCAATTTTGGTGTATCTGGGACCACTTTTATTGCTGGGTTTTCCTAGAGCAGTAAATTCTGGTGAAGGTACCGGTGTGCCTGTGGGATCCAAGCTGAAGTCTTCAGAAGAGAAATACAGAGTAAAAGCCCACTCTGTACTGGTGGAAAACTCAAAATTTCACTTCTTGCCACCTCTTCTGAATTTAATTAATAATCAAAATTAGGTCTGAGAAGGGGATGTGCTCATTGCCTGTAAGGATATCGTGTAGAAATGGTGAGAAGGGCAAAAGCCACTTGGCCAATGTTGGCTGAGGAGTTAATGGATATAAACATTCCCTTCCATCACTTTGTATAAGACATAATTTGTCATGTTACTTTTTTTTCTTGCTGCTTATTCAGATATCTGCTGGTGACAGTCTCGGCACTTATTTATTATAGATTGTTTGGATTAAGAATCCTTTTGATTTAACAGTAGAAATGAATAAAAATGGCACACGAGACACGGTGACATAGTGTTGCTATCTCTAAAGGACAGCTCTTCTATAGCAGGGGGGTGACTGTATGGAGCAGCCTTTTCTGTCCTTTGGTTGGGCACTTAACTCTTAGAGGTCAAAAATAGAAATGAAAAATGAAACATCACTTCTATGGACTAAGCAGCCTGTGTTGCCCAGATGGAGTGGGGAAGGGAAGTAGGCATCCGAATGCCTAATTCTTGCAAGAACAGCAACGTTTGTTGAAGTATTTTCTTTGCTTTGAAGGTGAACAAGTTGCATGATGTCTTCATGCATGATGGGTAGAGCTTTAAATAGTCTGCTCTGAAGATGTGTATTTTACCCTGGTGACTTGTGTAAGTAAAGAGCAATTAAAGGATACATTAACTGTGCTTTGCAGTATGTCTAGTGTAACAGCAGGGCCAAGACATTGCTCTGACTGCATTTTTATTTATTTTTTCTTTGCAAGAACAGATTTTAAAAGAAGGCAAACACTTGATGTCAATCAGTTGCTTTAATTGAGGAAATGGGACCCAACTGCTCCCTGGTCTTAATCTCTGGTCTCCCACTGTTGTCATGCCCACCTTCCTCACAAATTACTTGCTTGCATCTGCTTTGCCTCAGTGCCCTGTGAAGATTGTGCTGCTTCCTACCTCCTTCTGCTGTGATTCCATAGTGCCTTAATTGCATAAATACTGCAAAAAGTTTAGAGATGAAAATGACTGTATGGCTTTCACCATGCTTCTGTTTCCTCCCAGTGTGTAGGATTTTCCGAGCTTATCTCTCACGCAGCCAGACAATCATTGCTTAATATGCATGCTCTAATAATGACTGAAATCAATTTCTTCGAAATGACACCAAAATAATTAATACAGCCCTCTTGGGCCACGTGTGATAGAAGTGATCTGAGGAAGCGGAGATATTAAAGCGTCTCTGTCCTGCTCCACACATGTGAAATGTCATCAGCAGCTCCTAGCAGCTTTGCTTTATTACTGCCATATTAGAATGAATGTTTTCCACATCTTCATAGAGTGCCTGTTAGCAGCATTTCCTTCATTTAAGAAATGGCTCTGGTATGCGAATGCAACACATTTTGACAAATAAATTTAGCACTTTAATGCTATTTATTTACTCCACACTATAAAATGTAATAAGATAAATAACGGGTCCCAGAGGGGCATGGGGTAGGTTGGTGATCATCCTCTCAGCAGGCAGATGAACACAGCTCGAGTAAAGAAATAATGATCAAAATTCACAGTGTTCCCTGGGATGCCATTTATATACCTGAATCTAATAAAGAAAGAATTACAGTGCTTAACAACGTGCTTAGCGCCGGGATCTGAATGTAATGAGGGCGACAGTGAGGAATGTACGCCCATATTAGCTGAACCCAAAGCATTGTATGGACAGCAAGAGATGTCAGCAGGGTGCTGACTCTTGGGATACCTGCACTTTCTTCTTTACTGCCTAGTAAAATCCACTCCAGGGCATGCTTTCTCCTCTCCAGCCAACATGGGTCTGTGAAAGGAAAGTCCCGTTTCTCTGATTTGATCTCTTTCTATGTTGAGATCACCTGCATAGGGGATGAAGGGAAGGTGGTGAGTGTAGATTTTCTGGATTTTTGCAAGGCTTTTTGTCTTTTTGCCAGTATCCTTCTGGACAATTGTGAGGTGAATGGGTACAGGGTACGCTGGGCTGAAAGGTTGGGCTGAAAGGGGCTCCAGCTGGCAGGCACGTGGTCACGAGTGGAGTTCCACAGGACTCGGCCTTGGGGCCGCTTCAACACTTTTATCAGTGACTTGGATGCAGGAGTTGAATGCATCCTTAGTAAATTCACTGATGATACTAAATTGGGAGATGCAGTTGATTCCCTGAAGGGCCAAGACGGTCTAGATCCATCGGAGCAGTGCGTGATCATCAACAGCATAGAGTTCAACAAGGGAAAATGCTGGGTGCTGCAGCTAGGATGGAGCTATGTTGGACACAGGCACAGATGGGAGACAAGTGGCTGGAGGGCAGCTCAGAAGGAAGGGATCTGGGGGTGCTGGTGACATCAGAGTGCCCTGACAACATGAGGACAAACCACATTTTGGGGTGTGTTGAGCATAGCATGGCCAGCTGGTCAAAAGAGGGAATTCTCTCACTTTATTTAGCATTGGTGCAGCCTCGTCTTGAACACTGTGTGCAGTCCTGAGCTCTACAATGTAAAAAGTTTGTTAAGATACCTGAACATGTCTGAGAAAGGGGGAACAAAGCTGATAACAGAGCTGGAAGGCATGTCCTGTGAGGAGAGGCTGAGGATACTGGGTTTGTTTTGGGAATGGCCTAAAGCTGCGCCAAGGGAGGTTCAAGCTAGACATTAGGAAAATCTTCTTAACCAAGAGGGCAGTTAGCAGTGGGATAGGCTTCCAAGAGAGATGGTTGATGCCTCATGCCTGTATTTAGTAGCCATTTGTATACAGCTCTTAATGCTATGTTTTAATATTAGGTTAGTCCTGAAGTAGTCTGACAGTTCGACTCAATGATCTGTGCAGGTTTTCCAACTGATATATTTTCTTCTGTATCTAAAGTACTCTGCTGAAGTTGGATTTGGATTTTAAACCTCTCAAAATATATTTGGACTTTCCATCCACGTATGCAGAATTACAGCTTTTATGAGTGTACGAGAAGTCTGTAGAGTTGATCAAGAGTTGGTCAAGACTTGTATAACAAAATTGCGCAAGGCTGGCAAATGATGGCTTTTTTTCTTCTGGTTGATTCTGTCCCTGTGATTATCTAGGTGTGAAACCTGCTTGGATTTTTAGAAAGGACAAAAGATAGTATAGAGAGAAAGCTTGTTTCTTGTTCTGGTGTAAAAATTGGGAATATTGCTCTTGATGTGCATGGAGTGAGGGAGAATGGCACATATTAATGTTACCACAGTAGCATTTGCATCTCATACAGTTTTGCACTTGATTTTTAAAGTAAGTTTCTACTCAGAGGGAAGTATTTAGGAATTTTGCATTCTATTTAGGTTTTAGGCACAAGAAGACTTCAAAAAAAATACATTGAAAATAATTTTAAGGAATCACAATTCAGATACTTTTGGTATTAGCACATGCCATCGTACTTTGGGCAAAGAAGTAATAACAGCCTCTCTGAAAACTCTATTTTGAAAAAGAATTTGAAAAGTAGAAATATGAATGACAGAATAAAATGGTAAAATGATAATAGAGTAATTTGTCCTTCAATTTGTATGTGCTTTTTAAGCTGTCAATAATCCAGCACATTTCCTGTTTTCAAAATAAAAAGTGAGGTTTTTGTAATCATGGGTCTTGCAAACTAATTCCTGAATCCCTTTGCTGCTTTTGTTTTCCTCCAGGAGCAAATAATTTTGTCCCAGGTTGTTCCTGTTTCGGTAACTTTGCTTCTTTAGTTTCTCAGTAATGCCTTTCAACTCGATCAGAGGGTATGTTCAGATGGTGAGATAATCCTATGCTGGGAGAAATGAGAAAATAGAGGTGAGCTTTGTTTCTTGGCTGGTTTCACTCTGTAGAGCTACAATAATGTGGGAAAGACTCCAAATGCTCTACAAACGTCAGCAGTGGAGTTGGTAAGATGCTAAAAGTTTGTACCCTGTGTTTGAGCCACCATGGAGAATCCTTAAGACAATCTACTGGGCTCAGATCCCATCATGTCATGGTAGACATAGGGTGTCTGGAGATGGGGAGTGGTTAAAAAGAAAAATTAATAGAAAATGAGTCACGTTGATTGAGTTCCCAGTAACTGAAAAGCTTCCATTTTCAGGTGCACGCATTTGTTTTCAGCGTAACATCAGCTTTTCATGGAGAAAATGGATGCTGCTGGGGAAAACAGAAACATTTAGTAGAAAATTAATCCCAGAGAAAAACAACTTGGAAAGGTGATTTGTGACCACCCTTAGTCAACAGGTCTAGTTGATTTCTCATGCACACACACACAGCAGATGCGTTGAACGTGAAAGGTGCTGTTTTCAACTGGGCCCAGACATTAAAAACGAATATAATTTGCATATCATTCAGACGATTGGAAATCCCAGTTGTATGGGAGGGTATCTGTCTTCTGTTCGGTTTCTTTTTCATTTTGGTTAAATAAATCCTTTCCTGTGTGGGAGAATAAAGCTGTGTGTATGCTTTGGTATGCAGGTTTCACATAAGCTATTCAAGTAGCGCATGAAAGGCATCTTGCAGGAATAGCCTCAATTGGTTATTTTTAGGAGGGGGAGGATGGCATCGGCAAACCCACTAGAGAGATCTCTTCTGCCACTGTGTACACATCTCTGCATAAAAGAAGCCAGTTGCTGCCTAATGAAAAGAGAAATTGGAAACCCCATGCAGGCTGATTACAGTCACACGAATGCTTTTTGCCAAGATTTCCACCTTCCTGGGCAAAACGTGTTCTCTTTTCTTTGCAGAAAATCTTTATTATAAGGATTGTTTATGGGGGTGTTGTGGAAGAATCAACTGCTGGACTAAGCAAATTAGGTCAGGGATAATGCAGGCTTCCTAACGGCACATTTATGGTTGCTGGATGTTTTGGGAGGAATGGGAATGAAAAAATTGATTGCTCCTTGGGAGCAAGGCTAGTTTCTTTGTGTTTGTGTCTGTGTATTTGTGCTCTCTGCAGCCCTGTTGTCTTCTAGGTAGGACAGTAGATGTCAATTTAATATGGGTAACTTGTAATCCAGTATCACTTAGACACCAAAAACCTGATCTAGAGTCGGTTGAAGGAAGTGCACATATTTCCAGCAAAGTTGGCTTGCGATGAGGTTTCTTAATGTTTTTCTGTTTGAGAAGTAGAAAGTTGAAAGAGGGAATCATTAAGGTTGGAAAAGACCTATAAGATCAACTAGTCCAACTGTCCACCTACCACTAAGATTGCCCAGTAAACCATGTCCCTAGGTACCACATCCAGATGTTTCTTGAACACCTCCAGGGATGGTGTAGGGAAACAATTGATCACAGCATGAACTGATGATTGAGCACATGGTGGAGGGGTGTGGCTGGCCTGGGGAACACAGGTGCATCACTTGCACCTGTGACCGGAAGGGGTGGACCTGGGGCGGAGTTGCCCCAGGCTTAGATAAAGGCCAGCCAGCCAGAGAAGAAAGTAGCTTGGTGGGAAGCTTGAGAAGCTTGAGGAAGAAGCTGGAGCTTGAAGGAGCTGGATGAAGAAGCTCAAGAGAGAACCTACCACTAAGATTGCCCAGTAAACCATGTCCCTAGGTACCAAAAGTTTTGGGACCCTTTTTCCCGTTACAGATGGTGACTCCACCACTTCCCTGGGCAGCCCCATCCAATGCCTGCCCACTCTTCTGGAGAAGAAGTTTTTTCTAACATCCATCCTGAACCTCCTCTGGCACAGCTTGAGGCCATTCCCTCTCATCCTATTGCCTTGTTCAACGTCTTCATCAGTGACCTGAATGAAGGCTTCCACAAGAAGGGCACCCCTACAAGAGGTGAAGTGAATCTGGAAACAAGACTGGAAGGGGATGAGTCTGGAAATGGGTTGAGTAATGGATCTGTTGTAAATGGTCTGTTTTGGGGTGTCTGAGAAGCCTTGAGTGTGCAGGATCCTCCTTAGGTGGTCGTACATCAGCGAGGATGACAAAGTGTTGTGTTGAACCAACCTTGGCTTGTTTGATTATTTTTTTTAAGAAAGGAAGGGTCAGTTCTGTGGGTAACGGGCCCATTTTTTCTGTTTTTCTTCTTCTGTTCCTCTGCTAGGTATCTCTAATAGCCCTTTGTAGTCCATATTGTCTATGTTTCTCCTAAATTATAGTTAAAACCAAAAGAATTAACAAGTTTTCTTCTGGCTATTTTTAACTGCACACTAAAGGAGATGTCTGGTTTGGTGTTTGTATCACTTTAGGATTAGTTCTTTGTTAGCTCTTGCTGCTTTAATTGGGACTGAAAGCTAGAAGGTGTGGACTGGGCTTTGCAGACTTCAAAAAAAAGTAGAAATGAAACAGCGAGAGCTGTGCTGCTCTCACGGGGGAGAAATTGGTTTAATTTCCCAGCTTTTCCTGCTCAGATTTACACAAGCTGGAAATACATCAAAGGTCAAAGATAGATGTCAGAAAGGGGAAGCAATTTTGACCTATACTCGATTTTCTGCTTTCGCCTGCTCCTGAATGTTAGTTTCTCTGTTTTTTATTAATGTTGTTTATTACTGGAGATTGGTTATAGACTTTCAGGAAACAAAACTTTGAAGCAAATGAAAACTTTCCTTTTAATAACTTGGCTGAATTGCACTTTTTTGGCTCTGCTTCTGGCACGAAACACAGTGGAAAAATCTGTCACCAGTGAACCAGGATGGGAAAACTGAGGCTTTAATGCTTGTTTTCCAAAATTCCATGGATGACAAACATATCATTTTGGGGAGGAGAATTGGGTTCTGTATGAAGCATGAACACCTCTGCAGATACCAGCACTTGACTCAAGGAGCATATTTAGGGATTTGACCTAGAGCTTGTCTAAATCGACAAATAGTTTTTCCATTGAATCTCATGAGCCTTCCAAGTGCTGTGAACTTTGTCTGTGGTGACTTACGTGGCACAATCATTATTTTTAGTCATGCTGTTTAATAATCTGTATGTTTTCTGGGACAGACATTGGTTTTATTGCACACTCCTCAGAAGAATGAGAAATATTGAGGACTTCTCTGGGATCACCTTTACACTTCACTGCTAGGAAGAAAAGTGCTTGCTGAGAATTGTGAGGAAAGCATCCCATTAATCTCTATGTGAGATTATCACATTATGGGATGTGCATGTGTGTAATATGCTGTAATAGAAAACAAAGTACCTGCAGAAAAACAACATACAATGGACTGCAGAATTTGAAGTATTGGATGAGAAGTATTTGGTCTGGGAATTGTACAGCTTTTTTGTATAAAACTTTTATTGGCTTTGAATAGATTTTGATGGGTATTTCTGGTTTTAGAACAGCTAATCCTTAAAACCTTCTGGTATTTGCTATGAAGTCTCTTTTAATTTCGTGATCAATGAGGCATCTGCACATTTTACGCTTGTACGTGTGTTAGAACATGTACAGGTTACCAAGTTTAATACCTTTGACTACTGAGACAGAGCCCTGAGCTGTGTTCTGTCCACATGGTGTAGGTAAGGAAAGAAAATAGAAAGAAGCAGCTGAATTGATCAGGTCCCTTTTACGAAAACAACTGCTCCTCTTTATTTATGCAGATTTTCACTAAGCCACCCAGTACTGTGTCTTCTAATGTCTTCATAAATGCAATGTTTTCATTCTTTTTACCCTTTTTTAAACTTAAATCGTTCCAAGGGTTATGCCACCTTGGGTAATATTATTATTTACAATAAGCCATGGGTCTTTCCAGTTTTGAAATCAGTCACTGGGTTTCTGCATGCACCTTGCTTACACCTTCCCCCTTGTGATGATTGATGTTAAGTAAATAAGGTGCCATCTATTGAAAAAATCACTGAGTGCTATTGATTTCATATACCTTTATTTTCTGAAATATTTCACTCAGTTGGAAAAATTGTGATTTCAAAGCCCACTTCCTCAGACCTGATAGAAAACTCTTCCCAGCCTGTGGGTGTACAGGGAACACGACTCAGTCCTTGGATGCTCGTGGGTCTGTATGAGTGCAGCTGATAGCAGCAGTTCCCAACATGTGTTAAGAGGATCTGATTTTAACAACTGTAAGATGATGATCTGGACCTGTGTTTCAACATTGTCTTCTTCCATCTTTGATTGATGCACTTCAGTGTCAGTGTAATTAGAACAGAGTGAAACTGCCACAATATGAGTGTGAATCAGCCCCATTAATATGAATCAAGAAGATATTTTGCCAGCACAAGACATTTAAATGCTGATGCTGGGGGAGTGAAAGTGTTTTGACTCATGTAGCTCTGGAGTTCAATTTGCTTCGAGGTCTTATCCTCCCCTTTAGTTTGCTATAATACTCCATGAAAGAGAGAAAATGAGGAGCTATATTTATTGAACTTTGCCAAGTTCTTCATTCCTGAAGCATAAAAAAGCAGAATTAAACCATACCAGAAGGTAAAATACAAAGAAACTTCAGCGGATGAAGAAGGGGGATGAGATCTACAGCACAAACCCAAGTGAACACAGACTGAGGACTGTTTAGTCTGGAGAAGAGGAGGCTCAGGGAAGACCAACTCTCTGCAACTACCTGAAAGGAGGTAGTGGTGAGGTGGGGGTCAGCTTCTTCTCCCAGATAACTAGTGATAGGACAAGAAGTAACAGCATTAACTTGCCAGCAGAAGTTCAGGTTGGTATATTAGGAAAAATTTCTTCTCCAAAGAGTGGTCAAGCATTAGAACAGGCTGCCCAGGGATGTGATGAGGTCATGGAAGTGTTCAAGAAAAATGTAAATGTGGCACTGATGGGACATGGTTTAGTGGGCGAGGTGGTGATGGTTGGACCAGATGATCTTAGAGGTCTTTTCCAACTTTTATGATTCTGTGATTCTATGTGAGGACATGCTATAGCCATGGCAGTTTGTGGAATACCTTGAGAAATGGTTTGGTGTGTGTTGGCGTGGGGAAACTTGTGGATTGAAGTAAGGATTGTATCTGAGATGCTGTGGCTGCTCTGGTGTCGTTTCTGAAATGGAAGGCTCTGCAAAGAGGAACTCCAGATAATATAGGATCTTTGGAGATGCTCAGATTTGGAAGGGGAGTGCAGGCTCACTTTTCCAATGCACTCCAAAACCCGAAGGGTACAGGAGGAACAATAAAGAGAAAAATGCAAGCCTGGGCTGCAAGCATGCATGCAGTGCTTGGAAGAAATTGTAGTTTCAGGTCCAGTTGGAAAATAGCTCTTTTTAACTGCTCTCAGCAGTTTTATTGGTGACAGTGCTACTCTGTAGCCTGAGAAATCATGATCTTCCATCTGTCCCTTTCTATCCCAAGATGGGAGAACTGCATGACACACTGGGACCACAAGCTGACATATCTTTGGTGGCACTGTACAAAGGGTGGTAGAGATCCCTCACTGCTGGTAATTAACTCAAGGCCTTTTCTTCCTAATTTAAAATGAGTTTTGATGTCCAGAGTTGCCTTTGGCTGCTGTTCGAATGAATTAGGATTTCAGTAGTGTCTTCACTAACTCACAGTAGAATGAACTTGGAATCAGATCCTCATGCAGTTGAAATAAATGTACTTCCATGGCATTAAACAAATTTAAACCCATGGATGGTTTTGCCAGGGGGATTATAATAAGAGATGTGTAATGTGGTTGTATTTCAGACAAGAGGTTTATACCAGGCTGGCTTTGTACCTCGTGCCTAGTTTTCCTAATGTGTAACAGATAGGGAACAAAATAATATGCCAGCAAACTGGAGGCTGGTAAGAGAAGAAATCGTTGATACAAATTTCAAATGCATCTTCCTTCATCTTCAGCGGGTAGATGCATCTTATCCTTTATCTGTTTGGTATTTGGGCCCTGTGAAGAAAACATTTCAATGAAGAAATAGATCAAGGCATGTTTTCAAAGTCAGCACTTCCACCAAAACCTTTCATTCTCCTGGTTCATTTTCTGTACGCTGTGACCCTCTTGAATGTCATCTGCTCTTCTCCAATTTTAAAGCCTTTCTCTCTCTGCTCCTTTCCCTTGTGGATCTCATCTCTTCCGAGCTGTCCTTTCTTCCTTTGTGAGCCTTCCCTCCTCCTCCTCTGGCCAGCTCGATGGGGCTGACACCTTTTGTTAGTGTTATCAGGCAGATTAGAGGACTAAGATTTGCAGGGGTACTGGTGCAAATTCTTCTGGGTCAACAAGTTTGTTCTCAGTGATAGAGCTCCCTGGTTGCTCAGTACAGTGATGATCGATCAATATCAACTTTGTGGCTAAGCCCAAGGTTGAATTAATATGGGCTTAACTAGCTGAATGCTGTTTTAGAGGGAAATGGGGATTTGGAGGAGGAGGGAGAGAGGGGTTGGAATTTTTTTTTCTTCCTTGATGGATCCAAACTTGGTATATCCTGGGGGTTTTTAATAGGTGGCTTTCTGGGCAGAATAGGGCAAAAATTCGTTACAGTAGTCAAGTTAGGTGCTTGAAATTCTGGCAGAGGAAGTCCATTGGCACTGGCTTGGCCTGTGATTCTTTCTAGCTCTTCCAGGTTACTCTGTCACTTCATCAGGGATCTGTCCCCATGGCTGGGAGATGCCACAAGGTTGTTCCTGCCGTGTTGTTTTGTATGCTTACAGCTTTCCCCACTTCTGACACCCTCCAGTGGTTGTCCGTGTGTCTTTACTGCAGGTGTTGGTATGAACATCCCTTGTTCTTACACTAAAGGCCATGATCTTGCTAAACTTAATTGTTGGAATTAAACTTCTTGAAGTAAGTTGAAACCAGCTTCTTTCTTTCTTTCTCCTCTTCTTTTGTTCTTTCCACCTGTAGTGGAACACACATCATAAAATGTGTGTGCCTAAAATTTAAGCATCAAAGACATTACAGCTTAGGTCTTGCCTGTTTGCAGCAAGATAATCTGTGCTGTGGGTTCATCTATTTATGTGCCATTACTGGAGCCCTGCTTATTTGTAGAAATGAAGAATCAGATCTTGTTTGCTTTGTCGCTTTATTTAGTGCAGCCTAAAAAAATGAGGTTGTTGCCGAATGTTGTTCATTTTGCTGTATTAATGAGTGTTTGTAGGCTGTATGAATTGGTTAAAGGCATTGATGCTCTATTCACACGTTCATGGCTTGGCATTCAATCCATGCATCAAGCCATGTAATACAACAGCGGCGTCTTCAGACAACTGTGCGATTTAATAACAGCCCTCAACAAAGCGGGCTTGTGTTAGGTCTGCGCCGTGGTTAACCTTCACAAGAGGTTTTGCAGAGAAATCAGGCAATGTTTATCTGTCTGCCTCATTCGTTTCATGTTTCGGTGTCAGTGGGCTTAATAACGTTTCGGACTCCTGCAGGAGAGAGAGATTTTGAAAAGGAAAGGAAGAAAGAGTGGGCAACAGCAAAACAATCTCCCTGTGTATTTTACTCAGAGTCCCAGTGGATTAGTGTTAGTAGTTTGCATTAACAATGATGGTATAGAGATGATTACTCTTCCCCAGAGACTGACAGGGATGGAAATGGTGCTCCATTATGTTACTCATTATTATTCTCCACGCTAAGTGGCACAGTGACTGGGGAGCCAAAGGGCAGAGCTGAGCAGTGTTTTTAAGCTAATAAAGTTGTACGAAGCAGAAGGTGGGATTGTTAGAACGAAAACTTTGCTCTAAGGTGTCTGAAAGTAGGTTTTTAATTTTTGCTAAGATGAAAATGTCTATTTTATGTGTTGGCTGTGCTCCGTTTGAAAAATATGTACTTTCTATTCTGGTAGCTTTATTGAAATTTTATATAACAAACTCGTAATTGCATTGTGCTAGAGAACATATTCCTCCCTGTGCAGATTGACACCTTCATTCTTGATTGAAGCATCTTTTTAATGCATCTTCGTTTTAGTGCATGTCATTTTCTCAATGGATCACGTTGCCTCCCATCTCCTCTTTCCTCCTCCCTTTTAGTGGGGTTTTCCATCAAGGTGTATGACCTTATTTCCAAAATGGTCCTGTTGGGAGGAATGCCACTCATCATCTTCCTCCCAGAAAGCAGCAAGTGTTTGTTGAGCTCTCTAAACCCAGAGCAGGTTCCTAGTGCTGCTTACTCTCGGGCCACACCGAGCATCTCTTCTAAACTGCAAGAATTAAACCCTTTTTGTTGTAATTAATAGGAGCTAAAATTCTCATCAAGGCTCCAGAATCTCAACTTTTGAGATCTGAAACTGGGATGTTCGCAATTTATTCTTAGATAATTTACTCTCAGATATCTAATTTATAAACTCATTTAAAAATTGTTGTATTTTGTTCCCATTCTGTGAAACGTCCCCCCACTTGTCTAGGTTTTGAAGCTGACATTGAGCTGTCCTGTCCCTCTGAACTGGAAGGAAATTGTTGAAGTTCTGCACTTAGAAATTTGTGAATATTCGCTGAATAGTCACAGAGTACGCAAAGCAGCTCTGTTGTGCTGTGCAAAAGCTCTCAACCTCCTTGCTTATGTGATCTATCATCAACTGCAACGTCGATGGCTGTGTTCCCAAACCTATCAGCAAAGCCTAATGAAGGGGCTGGAGTTGATTGTTTTTCTAAGTCTTTTTGGGTTGCTGGCGTTATCCATCAATCAAAAAGCTGTGAAGGTGCCTGTTGAAGCTCTGCCAGTTCCTTTTGCCCCAAACTCAGCAGCGAGCTGCCAAAAGCTCGCAGGGAACCTCCAGGCATTCCAGCTCCGTAAAAATGCAGATACGAAGGCGGTGTAATTGAGAGTGCTCTGGGTGTGCTTGGGCAGATCTGGGCAGTGCTCATGCTCGCAGTGCAGATTGTCATTTTTGCCAGGAATGATATTTTTAAGACCTTCTCTGCGCAGTGTCAGAACTCACTGTAGGGCCACTTTAGAAACCCTGGAGCACGGATGTATTTCAGAACAGCCAGACCAGAGTTCACATTTATAAAGAAGTAATACCCAACCTAGACATATGTGGTTGCCGAGACCCAAGTAATCCAGTTTTTCAAATACACTTCAGTCCTGTCATTTGTCAGCAGTGTCACTGGGGTTGGCACCCTGGAAGGCAGCCTGCCTTTGTTTACAAACTTTTGTGGAGTTGAGGAGTTTGCATTAAAAGATAGAACAGGAAAAGCTTGCAAATTCTATCCTCTGCCTTTCTAAGAGTGTTTCCAAAGCAATACCCTGCAGCATGTGGGAATATGAAAGTGAAATGTATTAGACAGTGACTGAGGTTAGAACGAGTGCTCTATATTTTGTTTTCTGCTCTAGCGTGTACTTAAAGGGAATTATTGCTGTATTAAATCTTTTAACTCTTAAACTTTATTCTTTGCCTGCTGCAGGTAACAGAATATATTGTTGCACTTAAAATCTTTATCTTGGCTTTTATAACTGACGGTATGGCAAGCTCCATCAGGAGGAAATAAACACTTTTGATGTAACTCTCATCCATGGCGCAGTTTACATGGTAAAAAGTCTGTTCTGGTGTTAAGTGCTCTCATCTTTATTCATATCCTGGGATGATTCAGCTCATGCTGTATGACTTGCCAGATCAGGAGTGCTGTCAGAACTTGTACCAGCTCACACTGGTGCCTGGAACAAACAGGTTTTGTTTTAAGGTCCACGTAATGTGATCATCATCCACTGGGCTTGATGTGAGCATCGTCGCAATTGGGATGGCTCTAAAAACCACTGGGGAACGCAGTGCTGAGAAGGAGCTACGAGGTTATGGGTCTGGCAGATTGATGCTGTTTGTCAGGAGATGCACTGGGATGCATTGCTATTTACAGAGCTGGAGCTGCTAACACAACACTCCTACCAGGAATCTTGAAATCCTACAAAAAAAATAGAACTGAATGAAGTTAGCAGCTCCCTCTGAATGCTGGAAGTAGCGACTCGCCCCTCTCTGAGGCGTTCTGGCAGTAATTGCTGCACTAAGTTCCTTGTGTTTGTTCATTCTTACTGTAAATTAAGAAACGAAGGTTAGGGACTTGTCTAACGTGCAGCTTGATGAGGTTTGCAAATAGACATGTGTCTTCAAAAAGTCATTTAGAGCAATTACTTTAGAGCAGTTCTTTGCTGATGGAGACAAAATACGCTATTAAAAATAATAAAAAAAAGACTGGTGCAGCACTTATTTTCCTAATGTACTCCAGTTTATGGCTTTTTCTTCTAGAATGACAGAAATCCCCAGTTTCTTACAACTGTTCTTCTACATTAGCAGTGATTTTGAATTGCTGAACACATTGGTTTGCTCCTGCAAACCTTATAGCTGAGGGCTGACTTCTGCTGTCAGTCTGTATTTAGATTGATGCTGCTCACTGTGATGCAGAGTTGGGAAGTTCATTTCTACATTTCAGCATGTATTTTTCTTCTTAGAAAGGTGGCCCTTTGCCCTTTTAAGGAAACTGCACGGCACTACGTGCAAAGGCAGCTTCAGTGAGAGGCGTGGATCACTCTGCTGCACTTGGACCACAGGCTGCTGGCTTCCTGCAGGCAGATTGGGCTAGCAGGGGTTCAAGACCAAAAAACTACTCAGGCCAAAGGTAACATAAGCCCCAAGAAAGAGAGTACATCTCAGTGCATCTTAGCAAAGAGAAAATAGCAATTTGCTTTCTGTCAGTGAAATGGCACAAAACAGAATTTATATTTCCGTTTGCTTCCTTTACTACGAAGACTGCCCACTCATCTTCATTTCGCTTTGGGTAATCTACCCCCTCCAAGGGTCAGTGTCTTTCAGACTCTGAAAACAACCCTCTGCTGCTTCATGGCTAAGAAGTCATCACTCTTTGAGGTTTGCACAGAAGCAAAATGTACTCGTGAGTTTCCAGGAATCCCTTAACTGCTCTGCAGGCGGTTGTTACGTGGTTTGTGGTGACTCACTGCCCTCCAAAGGAGAACTGAAGCCCGATCTCTAGAGCCACAGGTATCTGTAGCTGTCTGTGGAAGTCTGCTAGATTTCTCTTTAGTGGTTTTATGCAATGTAGCCATGGTGGAGACCCTCACTGAGGCTTAGCCATGTCAGCTTCTTTTACTCACTCACTGAGGTGGTCTCCACTTGCTTACATTTCCCATTCTAAAAACCCATTTCCAAGCCAGGCCTCATTCCTGATGATGATGATTTTGGTGTGGTTTTGGGACGTAAAAGGAGAGGCTACATGTGACCACGTCTTTTTCAAGTTAATCAAGTGTTGCTGTCCAGAGCTATCCACACACCATCCCCAGGTTATAGGTCTTGTAAAATAGAATATCCTGAGTTGGAAGGGACCCATAAGGATCATTGAGTCTGACACCTGGCTCCACACCGCACCACCCCAAAATCAGACCATATGTCTTAGAGCATTGTCCAGTTGCTTCTTGAATTCCAACAAGCTTGGTGGTGTAACCATGTCCCTGGGGTGACAGCAGTCTTGAAGAAATGACGGAAGAAATCTTGAAGGATGAGGTCAGAGGGTCCTAACAACGCTGCACCTCTGATGATCCATCTGATGTCTGTTCTCTTGTTTTAACTCTACCTGTTTTTTGTTGTTGGATACTTTGTGATGCCTTTGGGCCTGAGCCACCAGCAGATAAAACTCAGTTCTTTTTTATCTTTGTGCAAAATAGAAGTGCATATCAGGTGGATGTTCAGCTGCAGTGTTCCCCAGGGCTTTGTGGTCCTGCTGCCATCAGGCTTATGTTGAGATGGAGAAGGAAACACACACTGGTGATTTTGAATGCAGAGCCAGAGAAAAATGTTTGCTTTCATAAGGAAGGTGTGAAAATGCTGGGAGAAAAGGAACAGATTCTTCCAAATGACTTTTTAGGTAATGGAAGTGGACGCTTTTGGCTTGCTGCCACCCAGCTGGGGTGTCTGGTAGGGACACGTAGGAAGCATCTAATTGTCCCAGGTAGGTTTTTAAACCAAAGTAAGAGGCATGCATTTGCACTTTTTCACAGGTGACTGAAAAAGTGACAGAAGAGTTCAGCTGCTCAACTTCTGTTGTCTTTTTGCATTTACAATGGGAGAGGGGCTCAAGCCCTGTGCTGCTCTCCTCACAAGGCAGATGGGTAAAGTGACAAAAGCCTTCGGCTGCACAGGAAGTTTCTTGCTTTGCACACTGTGTCCTGAATTTCTGGTACGGACCCAGAATACTGCTTCTCATTTAATCTCTGTGGTGTTCAATCCTGCATCTATGATATCTGCACATCACTGGAGAGGACAGTGAGTTGTAGTGTAGAGATTTTGGATAGCAAATGTCAGGACTGGGCAGGAGAGTATTTCTGCTTGTGTAGAAGTTGTAGTGTTTCTTTGGGCAAGTCCCAAAAGCATTGTTATTTTCTTTTTCTTTGTTTTTCCTTAATAATAATGCAATGTTGTCCTAAGATCCAGTGATCATTGTGGTGGAATTCTGGAAAGCTGCTTGCCCAGTGTTCATGCTACCAAGACCATGATGACTTTTTCATTGAGTCCTGGCCCATTAAGATAACAAGAGCCCAAAAGGGACTGTAAAGATTTGGGTGGAAGCTTTGCATGACTCTTCCTTCTAAGAAGTATGCAACCAAAAGTTTAATTCAAAGTGGAAGTGCTTAAGAGGAATGCCCAGAACTGGGAGGCTTTCTGCAGAGATGACTTCTGCTGAACTCAGTGCCAGCACCTCTTCTCCATGGCTATCATCTGTTGTTTTTACAGATAATTTGTTCTTTTCCTTTGTCCTTTCATTTGAATTGGAGTTGTAACCTGCCAGTAGCCTGTGGCTCAGTGGTCATGGTGATGTATGTGAACTTGGCCTGAACTAATGAGAGATGTCTGAGCTGCAGGGGAGCGCAGATGACCTTTCCCTCCATTGCACCGTGTTCAGCAGTGTCCTGCACCAGCTCCCATTACATTTATTGTCAATTGAAACAGAATTTTGAGATTATGATCATTGCTTTTCTCGCTTAACGCCCTCCACTACGTGGATTTGTTTGAGAGCCTGAATGCCTAGAAGTGTATATGCACGGTACTGCTGCCACTACCACGTATTACAAACACCTTTGGATGTTTTACAGACGTGGATTAAAATCCTGTTTGAAAACTTGCATGCAAAATCACACTGACAGCGAGGGGCCACCAGGAGGGATTTGAATCCATGGCTGCAAAAGCAAAGCCTCACTTGGTTAAGCTCCTATGACAGTTTTGACATTGGAGCATCTCCTGTGGCTGAGTGCAGTGTATGGAAGCTGCTTTCTTGCATTGGCTGATCTGTGTGGCCTTCACACGAGTACTGTAGCATCATGTTTTGCTTTACAAAAACAGGCCTGGATTGAACACATCGTCATGTTACAGGATGTTATTGGTGAGTTTTAAAGATGCAGACAGTTCTTAAACAGCGCAGTCATCAGTCTAACGACATGATATCAGCAGAGGGGATGAGGGAAAAGAATCTTAGCCATGTTGTTGATGAAACAATGAGTGATAAGGTATACAGCAATGTATCTATTGAACAAAAGCAATCGAAAATGAACTGTATTATTTCTCACTCACTTGTCCTGTCAGTGATTGAGGCATTTCAGAGCACAACCAGGAAAATAATAGGTTGCTTTCGCAATGGTAGAAGTTTAACAAATGCTCAATCATTCATCCGACATCATTGCTGTCGTCGGTGAGAGCTTCAGCGTGTGCTATTGATGCCTTGCTGCATTCTTATTGCCGCTCTCTTTCAGATTCAATCTCCCTGCAATGCAGGACTGAACATTTCAATTTGCTACCTGTAGAGTCGTATTGAAAAGCTCGGGCTAAAATGCGAGACGGTTCGGGGCGAGGCTGAAAGCAGAGCTTTGTGGAAGGCGTTACACAGACAAATCCTCCGACAGGAGCTGCATTCACTTGCATGTCTCCTGCCTGTACGTGATACAAAGCGAGTGGATGGTGTTTGTAAGTAAATTATTCTCAGGGGGTATCAATAAGCACTTTTGCATTGTGTGAATGTCTACCTCCATGTTAACCTGACCTTCCCTTTAAACAGTAAAGTTTGATTTCACAGTCGTTGTGCTTGGCAGAACTTTGCCTTTGGGCTTGAAAGAGCTTAGCACACACGTGTCCAACCTGCAGGCCGCAAGCGGCCCAGCCTGGCTCCTAGTGCGGCCTACTCGCTGCTGCCGTGCCATCATGGCGGCAGCCCGGCCTACCCCGACCCCACGCCTGTCACTGAGCACCTGTCACTGCCTGAGCTGAAGCCAGGACACAGGGAGGGCACAGTGCAGCCCTCACTCAACTGATAAAAATAATTTTTGTGTTTGGTTATACTGGCTAAACGCAGTCCTGTGAACAGTGAAAACTATGTAGCCTTGCTTTCTGTTTTGATCAAGGAATTTGAGAATAGGTTTCAAGATGGCAAAAAAAAAAAATCATCAATTTTTTTGGTATATTTGTGACCCCATTTTCAGTCGACAGAAACACGTTACCTGCAGATTTTCGAATGGAATGTACAGAGTTGCAGTCAGACATTCAACTCAAAGGAAAATCTGTCTCTTTACTAGACTTTTACAAGCCCTGCCTTACCAGAGAAATATATCCCTCGCTTCACAATCACACCTTATCCATGTCATCGCTTTTTGGTAGTAATTGCAAGGATGAAGCACAGGAAGAGTAAAATTTCACCAAAAATCTCTGATGAACACCTCGAGAACTCACTGAGAATTGCAACCACTTCCATCAAACCACACTGATGCATTAGTTTCACAAAAACAAGGTCAGGTATCCCACTAGTTTTATGTTTTTGTTGCTCTTTTTCATGTTTTAATAAAAATTATAAAAACATAAAATATGTTAGTTATATACATTAACTATATTACATGTTTTATATGTGGTCCAAGACAATTTCTCTTTACTCAGTGCAGCCCAGGCAAGCCAAAAGGTTGGATACCCATGGCTTAGCCTAAGTTATTCATCCAGTATCTCTTGCATAAAATCTCTAGATCCATCCTAAAGCTGGAAAAAGAGTGTTTATCTACTTAAATACATGCTAAGAATTCCGTGCATTTGCATCTCAGCTGGTTATTTAAAATGGGGCAACCCATTTCTAAAGTGGCTTCAGTCTGAAGACTGTGGCAAATCGTGTGCTCTGAAAGATCCATTGTCCCTGTTTTGAGGATGGAGAAACACAAAAACAAAAGTTGGAGGGAGAAGCTCTAAATAGCACAGCAAGAAATGAAACTCTCATCTCCTGGTGCCTGCTCCCTGCTTCTGACCTCCGCAGACCTTCTCCGTTGCTGTATGTCTGAAGGCTTCTCGGGACTTTGAAAACAATCAGAGCAATAAAAGCAATAGTGTGTTAGTTTATAGAATACGTGAGAGGGAATACACTCCATTACCCAATATTTTGTTCAAGAGATGAGCTTTATATTTAGCTTTGAATGCAATGCCATTAGCAATAAGATCATTTTCTCTGCTGTGTGTGCTCTGGACTCTGCTTCTTAATCTCATGCACTTGTAGAAAGCAAAAACACAGAGCTCAGAAGCAAGTTTTCTTTTAAAGTGGGACTATTTTATATGGAGGATGGAAGGAATTGGAAATTGCTTTGGCTGCCATCCATGTGATGCTATTGTAAGTCCTCGAGGCAATGTGTGGCACTAAGGGCAGCAGCAACAGATGAGGCAAAAAAAAAAAAAGATGCTAAGGAAAGATGAATAAGAATAGACTTGATATCAGCTTTTCCCAAACTGTTGGAACAGTACTTTTTTAGTTGTACTTTTTTTCTCTGCTCATCATTCAGAAACTCCAGCTGCCTTCAGAAAAAACATCTTAAAATCAGAAATCCAAGTCTGTACAGCATGTGCAGTGGCAGCAGTGAAAGTGCAGCACTCCTGGGTATGGCATGGCCAGATTTTAGCGCATCCTACCCTACAATGGCCTAAAAATAACTGCAGATGATCAGAACAGACCCCTTTAACTGCCTAATGCTTGCATTCACCTTCAACCTGGATCCACTCCAGGATCCTAGAGATCAAAGGCTCAGTGTGTTAAAAGCCCATTCATTATCAAGCTGAGACACAGCCCGTCCTTCAGGGCTTGAGTCCTAATCATCAGCAGTGTAATTTGGCCCATTAGGATCAGTAAATACTCAAGCTAGCATGTGCGATTCTCTTCAGGGTGTTTCTGTTTAGAGATGTCGTCAATTAGTTAAACAAACAAAGGAGGCTTGCTTGTGTTCATCAGGAAGTAAGAGCACAGCATTACCTCTTGGAACAGAACTTTCCTCTGCTTTGATCACCGTGGACCCCTGAGAGGAATATTTCAGGTTATTTAGAAGCATTTTCTCTTTTTTCTTCTTGTTCTCGTGTATATTTTGTATTCCTGTGGCTCACAATGTACAAATCAATATAATAGCTGTTTGATTCTGATTTAAAACTTCTAGCTTTGAGCGCAGGCATTAAGTTATCTTGAAGGAGCTGCTTCACTTTTGGTAATTCGTAGGTTTGGTGCTGATATGTAGCAGGTGCAGTTTGTACTTTCCCACTTCCTTGCTTTATCCTCTTTCCCTGATCTTTCTCAGTGTGTCCTCCCTGTGCCTTTGTGCACCTCAGTAACGTGGCATAAAGGCTCCTGCCCAAGATTTCACTCATCCAGTAGCCTCTGAGCTCCATTCTGCATGGGGCCAGGGGACTTCTTTTATGTTTTCCTCTTCCCAGCAGTCATTGGCAGTAGATATTTCGTAGGAAGGTTTGCGCTCCTTTCTGCAGAAAGAGAGTACTGAGACTTTCTTGTCTGCCTTTGGCCAGTTCATCTCATTCTTCCAGCTGAAGGATGATCCCTTTGAAGACGTTGTCTCCTACGGGTAAGGCAGCATGGCACAGATGCTGGGCTGTGACTGTGGTAATTCACATTTCAGGCAGACTGAGGGATGTGAGCAGGCTCCTCCTGCCCCTACTGCTGTCTGTTGGAGTAATCCTCAATGCCATCAACATTAGGGCCCAATCTGAGCTGGGCTTCCAACTTCCACGGCACGCTCAGCTAATTCAGGGAAGCAGAGATCCAACAGTTGTTTGTAAAAGTGCTGTGACAAAAGCAAGCTGTCATCTGGGCAGCTGCGATAAAAATTGTGATAACCTTTTGTTTCCTATCACATCAAATGCAGTGCACTAGAATAATCTCATCAGTTGAAGGAGAAAAATTATGGACTTTCCTCTGATACATTATCTGTAGATTGCTTGCCTCATTTGTTATAAGTCGATATTTTGCCCACTTGCTTGGAAGTCTTGCAGAACGTGAACATTTAATCCTGAAGCTGTTTCCATCGGCATTTCTTTAATAAACTCTCATAATTTATAGACCGTGTTTTACATCTTCTCCTCGTGCCCCCAGAGTTTGTTCGAGCCTGCTATGAAAAAATGAGATATTGAGTTGTTACTCTTCTTGATTAAGTCAATAAAATCCATTTGTCTTGTTAAGTGAGTAGCTCCATTCGGTGTGTTGCACAGTCCCAGATTCTTCATTTTGGGGTGAAAAACAATACCCAAGACAATGATTAATTATCTGAAAACCAGAACTGACCAGCCAGTACTTCAGATCACCTCTGCTTGCCCATAGCTGTCTGTACCGTATTGTTAAGGCAGCGCGGTGCAGTCAGCACGACAGCAGTAGCTGCAATTTCAAGGTGATGATCTGTAATTATTAGATGATGATTGCTCTGAATGCTGAAGAACATTTTGTTATTTTTAGATGATAGAAGTTATCTTTTTTTTTAAAAAAAAAAGCATCACTGTGAAAGTTCTGTGATTGGAAAGAAAAAGGAAACCTGCTAAAGGAAGAGATTGGCTGCATATAAAATATATGCTATAGTTAATGTATATAACTAACAAAACTTATTTTTTTATATTTTTATTAAAACATAAAAAAGAGCAACAAAAACTTAAAACTTGAGGGATATTTGACCTTGCTGTTGTGAAACTAATGCATGAGTGGTTCGATGGAAGTGGTTGCAATTCTTAATGAGTTCTCAAGGTGTTTGTCGGAGATTTTTGGTGAAATTTTACTCTTCCAGTGCTTCCTCCTTGAAAAAGGTTTTTCACAAATGGACGTACTGCCAAAAAGCGATGATGTGAATAAGGTGTGATTGTGAAGGGATGGTAAGATAGGTCTTATAAAAGTCTAGTGTAAAGACATGATTGAATTTTTCTTCGAGTTGAATATCTGATTGCAGCTGCATACGTTCCATTTGAAAATTTGCAGGTAATGTATTTGTGTCAACTGAAAATAGAGTTGCAAATATACCAAAAAATTGATGAATTTTTCAGTAATCTTGAAACCTGTTCTCCAATTCTTTGATCAAAATGAAATGCAAGACTGCATATTTTTTACTGCATATTTTTTTAGTTGTTGCTGAGTGATGGGTGCATGCTTAGGGCTGGGCTGCTCAATGGGGAAGAGCCACCACCATGATGGCACAGTGACAGGGACCAGGCTGTGGTATGGGCTGTGCTGGGCTGCATGCAGGCTGTAGGTTGGACATGCCTGGTCTAAATGATACAATCCCATTGTGCATCCACACTCTTCAAAGTCTTCATGTGCTTTATTCTGTGATCATATGAGATTCACATTGTTTTTTTCTGTAAAAGCGCTTTAGCTTCAATAAAAATGATACCAGCAGAAGGAGCAACTCCACCAAGCTCAACAGCAGCAACCATTGAGTCCCTCAGAGGTGGATTTTTGGGGTATGAGCTGCTCTCACAACGTTTGTAGTTTAGGTCAGGATCTATATGTAGAGATTTTTGAGAATCAACTTTGCAGTTCTGATTAAATTAAAATTAGTGCTACCTTCTGGTGGGGGGGGTTGGACTCGATGGTCTCTTGAGGTCCTTTCCATCCCCTACAATTCTGTGATTCACAAATCAGATACTTTGATTTTTCAGATTATCTCAATGCCAGGCTGAGCAGACCCCAAGGAAGTACAAAGCTTACCCTGCTGAGCAGATCAGCGTTGTCTCACACTCAAAGCTGGGGAAATACAGGATCTGGACTTTTCAGTAGCCATGCATTAGGAAATTTGAGAGAACTCTGTACTGGGAATTTTGAGAGAGCCCTCCATTAGGAATTTTGAAGTCATCTTCTGTCTTAAAATATTTAATGAGTTAAAAAGGCAAAATTCAAGATAATGCTGGAAATTTTGGATGATGGGCAATGCTTTATGTCTGAAGGAATAGAAAGGTAGTGAATCTGATCAGGATTTGACTCATGTACCCCCTTTCTTTCCACAAAATGTTATGGTAGTTTGGGTTAATTTTGAATGAGCCCATGCTTTTCTTCTCTGGAAGTCTTCATTTACTTTTAATAAGGTGAATGGAAGAGGAGGATGAGTTCAGAGCTGGAGGAAATCAGGGCACTCCTCTCCCTTTGGGACCCCTACCCCTCTGCTGCCAAGTGAGGCATCCCACCTGCCTGGCTTCCAGGCCTCTTCAACTCAGATGAAAGCATTCAAGTGAATAGTTCCCCAGTGCGAGAGCGGATTTGGAAGGTGAGGACAGAAACATGCAGTGCTGGCAGTGTAACTTGCCAGGGTGCAAATAAGGAGCGCCCATTATTTTCAAGGTAAATAAACCAGCAAAAGAGCAAACCCAACCAGAACTCAGAACACTTTGCTGTCGCTTCTTCCCGTGCTTTCTACAGGCTTTGTCTTGCAAGTGGGTCTGATTAAAGGCAAACAGAGGGTGTAGAGGATGAGCAGTGCGTGCAGCCCATTTACCCCATCACAGTTATCAGTGTGGCCCTGCACTGGGATGTGGGCAGGTTGCACAGCTCCTGGCTATCTCCTGGCATCCTGCTTAGGAGAGATATCCTCACTTTGTGCCTTTATTGTATCACTTTGCAATTTGCTGTTTCCCTCAGCTCACAGGAGCTCGTTATAACCCAGCTTTACCGTAAGACTGAGGCCAGGCTTTTTATTTTTATTTTCACCTGCTGTGATTCTCAAATTGTACCTTAAAGGGCCGCTGTCAAGGGTGGTGGTTCCAAATTTAATCTAGCTTAATAATAATAGTGTTTGTCTATTAACTCTCTTCCTGATCCTGAAAAGCTATCGTTCTCCCTCGGGAGAGGAGTGGAATAGTATTGAAATCCAGTCCCTCTGAAGATCCCTATCACTGTTAATTCCTGCTGCAGGTCTTTGCTTTGGGCTTGTTTCATATCAGCACCTCCCAGAGATCCGCTCAGATTTATCTGTGTGTTGGGGTCACTATGAACAACTATTTCTAAATAACTAAGGCAACAGGAGCCTCCAACTTAGGACCTAGACTTAGGGAAGAATCTCATCCTGGTTGCATGTAGTGTCAGAGCAATTTGGTAGAAATTCTTTTATTCATCATCTCAACTTTCCCACCTCCTCTTGAGCCTTCCTTTCAAGTTGTTTTACTTAACTGATTGCATTTTAAATAACTATTTTCAGTTCTGTCCTGCAAGAACAAGATGTTCCTGTATCAGCGTGGACCAGGCTCGATGCAGTCCCCTCCCAAAGCACAGCATTGCTCCTGCTGCAGTGGCCAATCTATGCTGGGATGGCGAGGAGGAAACCAACTGAGCTTTCCAGAATTAACCAAATTTAAGGCCTTCTCTCATTCATTGCATCATGATTTTAAGATATGATGTCGTGTGTGCATGCTTAAAGCTCTTCTGCTGATACATTCCTCTATGCACGGCTTAAGTTTTGTATTAATTGCCAACCTAATTTCTTCTTTCCCATTCCTGCCTATGGCCAAGGTTTGACACAGGTGTTGTTGCATCCTGGCTTACCCAGCTGAAGATCTTTCCCACCTACAGCACAATAGGTATTTGTAACCCATCTTGGTGCCCTTCTGCTGGCACTGAGGACTTAATAGAGCTTTTCCATGTGCCTTAACTCTGCTGTTGACCAAGGAAGCCATGTGTGTCAAAGGCTCGGTGCAAAGGGAACAGTAGAGCAGCAGAAAGGACCTGGAGAGGTTGGAAACATTTTCATTTTTTAGTCTGCTGCAGATTTCTGTTCTGTGGACCATGTGGTGTTACATCTCCCCAACAAAAACAGCACGGGGAGACCTGCTCTCAGTCACATCATGACAGTAAAGAAGCATGATTTATGCCGTTAAATGTGATTATTTGCCATGAGCCAGCACTGACGCTTCCAGCTGGAAGTGTTACTGAAGACAGAAGTCCTCAAAAACTTCTTTTCACTTTGGAATCTCTTTCAGTGCCTTACAGGGTAAATTCCCAAATCCCCTCTGGATTATAGTAGCTTCAGAGCTGTAATATTTTGGGTTGGCATTGTTTTGCAGTGCATTTGAACTCCCTGATTCACAGAGCAATAAACCCCCAGGACTTTGATTTTAATCTCTGAAAACAAAGTAGCATATGAGAAATGGATTTCACCTTGCCATGATTAGCTCTTAGCAAACGCACGTCGTCTTTCCGGAGACATTTAGAGTCAAACTGCATCCATAGAGACAATTCATCTTTCTTCCCATTGAAACTGCAGTGCAATTCCGTTGTAAATCAATAAAAAAGTTAGTCTTTTTGCTTTAGTTGGTGATGTGCCATCAGATTATGTTTTTAGCCTCTAGTCCTGTCTGCTTACTGCATAATCACCATAGTTTTTTGCCAGTTGAACCAGTGGTAGATGGCACAGCAACATCTATTAAGTTGTGATAATTCAGTGCTTCCTCTGCCTAGGGAAACTACGAAAGCCAGAGGTGAAGAAAGCAGATTAGATTATCCAGCCAGCACAGAATTGCTGTTTGTTCTGTGCGTTATGATAATGAGTTGCTGCTTCAGCTGCGACCGAGAGCCAACAGTGAGTTGATGGCACAAGAGAGGGCAAACAAGGGATGAGGGAAGGGATGGATAATCATTCCTGTTTTACAGATGGTGAGTGAATGCTTGGGAAAACTGAGGGATAGGTCGCGTAAAGCTCTGGACTCCTCTAACCTTGATGCAGCAAATTGCTTGAGCATCTGCTGATCTTTAATTACAGGAGGAGCCCTGGTGCTCCAGGATGGAAGCAGGAGTTAAACTGAAGTTTCCCAAGTCCCCATTCTTCGTGTTAAGTTTAAACCCATCCCCTGACCCAAGGAACAGTTTTTATTCCGTGTTCTTTGCTGTTTTGTACAGCTTTGATAATGCATTTGGAGGCAGCATTCAGATCTATTTTGTACGAGCGCTGCTTATTTCAAATGGGAGAGAGCACTGTTGTTAAAGCTGCATGTAAGTAGTTATGTGTTCTTAGTGCTAGTCTGCCTTTTAAGAAGTCTTTCCAGTTCTGCTTTTATTGATAATAAAAGTAGTGCAGTGAGCAGAGGTGAGAGCTGCTGCACTGTTTAACACATTTGGGGATGCTGGAGTCAGAGGGAAGGGGAAATGTATGAACTATCAAAACGTTGCAAGCTCTTTATGTCATGATCAACGTAGGATCTCTCAGTACATCACAATGCAAAATGGTGCATAATATCACAGTCCTAAATTGTCTCAAATTGTGCCCCAAATTGTTGCATTTTTAAGCCAAGCTAGCTTTCTTTAAATAATGGCTGTGCCATATAAACTGTCTCATTGATTGGATTACGTCTGTGTGTCATAGCAAGAAAAATGAATTTGTGTCAGGCTGAATTGCAGGTTTACATATATTATTTAAGCATTGCTCTTTACTTCTCCCACTGTCAATCAGCATCTTCTTCCAGATTGCTTTTTCAAAAAAAATGCTTCTCAAAGTCCAAGGTTGCTGTCTTCCCAAGCAGAAGCTTTAAACCAAATGTTATTTAAACAATGACATCAACAATAATTAAAAATTAAGTCGTTTATGAATGCAAGTGTTATCATTTCACCACGTGAAAGATGTCCAGTGCACACTGAGGGGTCCAAGAGCTTGAGGCAACCCACTGTAGTGTTTTGTAGGAGCAAATTGTTAATGGATTTTATGTTTGCTGTAGGATTTTGAGAAAAAAAAAAGAAAAAGAAGAAAGAGCAACACAAATGCAACTGGAATAAAGAGCTGAAAATCAAAGCTCCTACAGGCGATCCTGCACACTTTGGACTATTTATTGAGATCTTCTGTTTCTCATTGGTGTGATTTTAGGAGCTCCCATGTAGCCCCTTCTGAGTGTACTCTGAAGTACAGCTTGCCTTGTTCATCAGCAAAGCAGTGCTGAGTGGGAATGAGCTGGAGTAAAAGTCAATACTTAGAACTCTTTCATCAAACCTTGAAACATTACATTAAAAATGTATTGGTTTAGATTCAGGGAGGGGAGGCTGCAGGGAGCTCAAGGCTTCAAGACACCTGCATATAACAGTTTGCAGGCCTTACTGCAAGGGGAAGCGATTCATTCAGTTTTGCACAAAAATTACCAGCCTCAGGTTTGTTCCTGTAGGGATCCAGTATGTGTGCTCATGTGCAAATAGATGGAGCATGTGGGTATACAAGCCTTAGACATTCTTTATCTTTTGTTGATCTTAGAAGATTTCTTCCAAATTAAGTTCAACAACGAAGGGACATGAGAAGCACCCGTGATGCTCTTATTGTGCAGTTCACCTTGCACAATAACGTGGAAAGAAAAGAAGTACAGGAGAAGTTGCATTTTATTCTGCAAACATTTTCTGGATTCTAGATATCTAAACCTTGCTCCCAGAAGCTGAAAGCCAAGACTGATATATTTCAGCTCCTAGTAATGGTTCTCAATTATGCTGTTTTGTTCTTTTACAAATTCAGCTTCTCAGTCACTAAGCTCCAGGTGTTCCACTGAACCATCAAGGTTGGAAAGATCACTAAAGTCAGCTAGTCCAACCATCAACCCATCACCACCATACCACTCAACGAGGCTTTGCCCCTTCTGGAGAAATCACATCTGGATATTAGCAGAGGTTTGGCAGCTCCCGCGTGGGATGGAAATGCAGCCACATCCCCAAGCTTGCACATCCTGAAGCTTGCTCATGCCCTTGCAAGAGATGAGAGGATGGAGAAGATGAGATGGGAGCATCAAGCCAGCCCATTGCACCAAAACTTTGTGTCAGGTGGGCTCTTGCTGATGTTGGCCATGCCTGAATTACATTGTGCTGGCTTTGTTGAAGGAATCATCAGTTCTGCAGATTAGATTTCCCTCTGACAAGATGAGAATGTAAAGCAAGGAGGAGGCTTTTGCCACCCACTTCTTGTGCCACAAACAAAAGATTTGCCAGAAAGAGTTAAAGACAGAAGGCGATTCTCAGCACAGTTGCTGGGGTCTTCTCCGAGGCTATGCTGGGGCTGCTCAGCAGCCAGAATGGAAATGGCTTAACAAAAATATCTGCTGGGATGCAAATGGCAAAGCCCTCTGAACCCCTGCTCAGTCCTTGCTGCTATTTAGCATTTGGAAATACTCCAGTATTAGGGATTCCGTCTTTCTAATTGGAGATGCTGGCAAAATTTAGTTTTTTTAAGCTAAAATGCCCATTATACTTGGAGTAAGAGCAATGTGTGAACACTTTGCTTGAACTCCAGTGCTGGCAGGCTCTTTGCTTCAGTTTTGCCTGTGGTTTCAACAATGTGCATTTGTGTTTGCTCAGCTAACACAAATTATGGTCTTTAGTGGTGGGTTGTGAGAGAACCATAGTACTTCATTTTACAACATATTTGCAGAGGGAGAACTTGCTTGTAGCAAGCTTGTGTAAAAATGGTGATTTTTTTTGCAGGCAAAAGGTCTTAAATTGCATGTCCATTTCTTTGTCCACTTTCACCAAAAAAAAAAAGTTAATAATTGAGTTTAATTTAATTTTAATTTGGTTTTGTAACCAGAAAGAGCAGGTATATATTATTTGAAATGGAGGGAAAAAATACTTTTGGAAGAATTTTTCCATCTTAAAAACATGTTTTATTGTGAAGCCAGATTGGTTAGAGCTGAATCGAGTGAGAAGTTGTAAGCTCTGACAGTCCCTCCCCTCCCACCCCATCTTCTGTATTTAATATCTGAGTAACCCTGGGTAGCCCATTGCCCCTCTTAATTACCCCTACATAAACTATTTAAATATCTCACGTGTTAATTTCATCCCCTGAAAAAAGTTGGGAATAATGCATTAAAAGCATCATAATATGCTAATTTTTGTTGTCTATATCTTTGCTAGCTGGAAAATTGGGATAGTTTGCTTTCCCTGTACCATACCTACAGTGCCAGTGCCCTCATGTGCCACATCTCTGTCACTGAACACAAAAGTGGGGGAAAAAGCTAATTTTTTCCATAATTCACAACGCTGTGTTATCTTAAATAACTGTAGGAGATGTTGGTAGTGTGTAAAACCTGGTGTTACCACTTTGGATTTGAATGAGAGTGTTAAGTGTTGAATGAAGAGTAATTACAAACAAGGGTCTTTGCGTCATTAATAGACATTTGGGTGATAGATGACAGTGGCTGGGATGTAAGAAGACACAAAGTGGTTGGATTCATTTTAGCAACCCAGTGGTGACCAGGTAGCTGCTTGGGGAAGGATAGATGCTGTTTCTCAAGATAATGAGATTTTGTTTGTTTGTTTTTAGAGAAACAACGATCTTTGAGGTCCCTTCCAACCCAATCCATTCGATGATTTTATGATTCTATGAAATAGTGGTGGAATAGGACTGGGAAAGTATTCCATTTTGTACTGTGGCACTTAACTGGTAGCTACACTGGTATTTTTTTAATACTGTTTCCATTCCAAAAACATTCTCCGTCATTAGTGTTCCATTTGACAAGCCTCATTGCTTAAAATGAGTCATCAGTTACAATCATCCCATTATTATTAAAAATGATTTACTTTTCCTCCAGTAATGTAACAGTGTTTTGGTATGTTTTTTTTCACCATCACACAAAAAAGACCTATGAGAACATAATTGGAAAGATTTAAAAATAGCCTGGAAGTGGAGTGAATTTCAGTGTTCAAGAAGAGCAGCTGCAGTGTAGATGCATGTTTGTAGTAGAGGAACCTGTACGTGCGTGTATTTTGGTAATTTAGGATAATTATCTTAAGTAAAAGAAGCCTGCCCCCCAGGTAACTCCACATCTTGCTGTATTGAGAGCCCAAGGGTTACAACTGCAAGTGTAAAAAGGAGGTTTCTCCTCCTTCCACCAAGGGTTTTGTGCTCCTTCACTAAGTACGACCCTGAGATCCTGGAAAATGAGATATTGAAATGTAGTTCCGTTTGATCTTGGAAATTGCCAAAGTTAACAACTTTCAAAACCTAAAAATAAGAAAGGGCCATTTTGCAAACCCCATAATTGACATTCTGTCACAGCTTGCATTTTATTTCATTTCTCTGAATTCAATATATGGATTTTTATCCAAACCATTTACCAAGCACTGGTGACTCTCTCCCTTTGGCTGATCAAAGATGAGCATGTGGGGAGGGTGGGGGAAGAAGGATGATATTTTTATTTATTCACTTTCATATTTTTTGAACTGTACTGTGGCTCCAGGATGACTCTCATCAGCTCCTCAGACAGTACTTGAAACCCTTCCCAATTCTCCATCCATCCTTACAGGTCACTTACAGGTTGCCAAAGAAAGTGGAGTCTGAAATGACTTTCATCTTCTGTGGTTGTTACTGTGTTAAGTGGGAGAAGGGCATTTTATAGATTGAATCTTCCAGTAGGATTAAACAAGAACTGGCACATTTAAAATGAGATCTCTGAATGGACTGTACTTGATAATAATTCACTGCCCTTTCTGCCTATGCATGCAATTGATACTCTCCATGCACAATTCTGGCTTCGTCTTCTGGCTTTATCCAAGGGTACAGGTAACTTAAGCTCACTTTGACTACAGAAGGAGGAAAGATGGGGCATAAAGTTAATAAAGAGAGATTTATTTGTGTTCCCTTTTTTGTTTGGTCATACTCCAAAACTGATTAACAGAATCCTGACCCAGGACAAGAGCATGAAAGCCTTCTTGAAGCACACCGGGAATTCTTTTTAATTGGCTTGAAGTCATTCTTGAGTGGTAGGAACCTCACCTGTATCTCATTTATCTAACACCACTGGGATCATTCCTTGGCCTGCATCAGCCTTTGGGGTCTGCTTAGTACCTGGATCCATCCGCCAACTGCCTTCTTGGTGGCAATATGCAGTTTCTGTCCCATGGCAATGAAATTACCAAATCTCCATTGTTTTTCATCATTCTTTGACCACAGTCACACAGACACACTTTTGCATGTGTTGTTCATGCCACTTCAGAGATAACCAGAAAAGAAGAGAGATGTGGGGGCCTGCAGGTAGGAGCTCAGCTTATTTGGAAGTGTCAGTGACTTCTTCATAATAATGTTGCATGTGGCTGCATTCAAAATTAATTGTAGAGAAGCATTGTTTTGCTTATAATGTCATTTTGTAACTTAGAATTCATGGTAACTGAAGGGCTTAGAAAATATAAAAATATCTTCTTTTTCGTTGACCTCTGTCAGAGTGTTTTTAATGATATATAGACAAAGCTCATCCTGGTCCAGAAGCCACAGTAGCTCTAGTGGTGGTCTGAGTAGAAAACATACTTTAAATGCTAAGAATTCATGTACAGTTTATTTTATTTAGAAAAATCATTACTAACTCTCCCCTGGAATGGAACAGTGATGAAGAAAGCAGTATCTGCTAACTCAGTAGTCCTTCTCCATTACTTACACTTATCATATCTGAAAAAAAAATAAGAAATCAATTTCAGCAATCCCTAGCCACATAAAAACAGAGCTTATCTGTGTGAGCCTAATGGAAGCTGCCTTGTCTGTTTGAAAGCGTATGAATCTTAGGGGTCAGAGTATAATTTCTTTCTCCTGTTATACTTGCAGATGCTGCTACAGAATAAAGAGGTTTTTTTCCACTAAATGAGTGTGATAAAAATTGCTCACTGAATTGTTCCAATCGAAGCAGCTTTTTAAAAATTATTTGGTGGTATGGACAGAACCCAATTGGATGGCCATTCAGCAGCTGAAAAGAAGAATGAATCACAAAATCATAAAAGCATGGAATGGCTTGGGTTGGAAGATTGGGATGGTTTCATTTTGTTTTTGAGGGTGAAGGAAGTTGAGTGGGGCAAAGAACCAGTGTGGCTTTATTAGATCCAGGGGAAAAAAATGAGCACCTAAACAAAACAAACCAACAAAAATTCACTTGGCACAACATACTTTGGATGGAGCTGGTTTTATGTGGGAAACAGTAGTGCCAAGAAGGCCAGCAAAGAGGTTAAAGAGGACAGCAAGTAAGAACGTGGTACGATGTACGTGATGTGTTGCACGTAGAAAAGAACTGCTGAGTTCTGAGCTGTGGTTTCACCAGATAACTGGTCAAGGTTTTTGTTTGTATTTTAAGTTGGTTGGCTGGGTTTGAGGACTTTGTGCAGCAAGGGGATTGTGACCTCTCAAGGCAAACTTTGCTAGGTATGAGAGTTGACCAGTCCCCCTGTCTGCAGATCATCGAAGCCAATAGGTCATCTGCACTTGGGCTTTGGGTCAAGCCATGGCAATAAGGAATTAAATACAGCCACATGGGTGGTGTAGGAAATAAAGCACATTGTCTCTCTGCTGCCACTGCTTTCTTGCTCTCTTTTTGACAAGGACACTGCTCCCAAGCACAGAGAGGAAGTCTGTAGCAGACACGAATGTGTTTTCTTCCAGGCTTTATTATTCCTTCCTTTTCTTTGTTTCTTTTTTCTAATGCCAACTGTTCAGCAGGATATTGGGTCACCAAATTGCGTTTTGTTTTTTGCTGGCTGCTGTTCTTATCACAGCAGCGCAAGGCTCTGAGAGTTTATAGTCAATACTTGCGTATTCACGGGAGGCGATCAATAAAAAAAATTAAAAAGGAGTCATGGTAATTAGGCTAAAGCTGCTGCTTATGAGTTTTCAATAATTACTTTAGCTTCCTTCTTTTCTAACGTCTCAAGAAAATGGTGTCTGATTGAAGGAGGGGATCTTGCTTGACTGAGGACATGTCAAAATTCGACGAAGCCAAGCGGGAAGTCAAATTAGCGCTCTTTGTTTTAGCACATGAAGGGGGCTTCACAGGGAGGCAGGAAAAGAATAGCCTTGATTTTCTGATGGTGCCAGCTAGCAGCTGTGCCATTCTCTTTTACCTGTTTGTCGTCGTTTTTTCTGCCCTGCAACGTTTTCTCCCCTGGCAGTAACCCGGGGGCTCGCGTCCCTTGAAGCTCTTT
Organism: Penelope pileata; assembly: GCA_013396635.1. NCBI lineage: Eukaryota > Metazoa > Chordata > Aves > Galliformes > Cracidae > Penelope > Penelope pileata. The sequence continues at coordinate 462,698 of WBMW01004066.1, read as the reverse complement.
GGGTAGAGGTGCCATCTGGAGGGACAAAGTTTGGAGGAATGCACTGCTTATGACTTCTTCTCGGTCACATCCACGTGTTTCTGAGACCACTTGTTTCCTGCAGTTACATTTCAAAATCCAGAAGAGAAGGGGATTTTTATGGCATATCTGCAGTAGGGTTTCTAAGACAGTGGAGAGCAGGGCTGGGGTCACAGCCAGAGTCTCTGTGCAGGGTAAAAACCCCAAGTGCACCCAGATTATGCCACATTAGAGGTGAGAAGACCAAGCAGATATGGAGGAAGAATGTGGATGGCTTGAAGACCATGCCATGCTCATGCTATCCTCATTATTAAGGGAGAAAAAATTCCCCCACGTTCCACTGTGGCTGTTTTTAGACCTGATGGTAAAAATGGCATGAACGAAGCATACGTGCATGTATGTACAAAATGAGTTTGTACAAGGGAAAAAGTGCTTTAATGCAAATGAAAGACATCACAGAGCATCATGCTGATCTCTCCTGAGAAAGATTTGTTTTATCTTCGGCGAAGCGCTGGAGGGTCTTTGTATCCACGCGGACTTGGCTGGGCTATAGGTAGCCAAATAATGAGCACCTTCACGTTGTGTGAAACCTGGGATCCTCAGTGTCTGCTGGGCATTTTCTCCATCCTCTGTCTAGAGACTCCATTATCGTTTCTTGGCTTCAGCGTGTGAAAGGCACTTAGTGGTCCTTCCCTGGTGAGATTGGTTAAGGCTTTCTACTTGGAACACACACATTTGTAGCTGTGTGGAGGAAAAAAATGTTTCATTATCGTACACTGTCTCTGCTTCTCCAGAAATCGACTTGTTACTTCGGGGTTCAAAAAAGGGTCTCGTGTCCATGAATCTCATTTTCCAAACAGGCTGTGCTGTAAGAGCATCGTTGTACCAGGGAGGAGCAGGCTGATACCTGAGCTCCTGCAAAAGGGATGCAGAACTCTTTTCATCCTTTCTCTCCATCATTTCAAAGTCATGGAAATGGAGCTTGCGTCTCTTCTGTCTTGTTCCTGCATCCAGATGGGGACTGGACTGGATCCCACACAATTTTGGTTTGGCCCTGAACAGCAAATTCTTATCTGCCAGAGCTCTTAACAGTCATTAAAAAAGGCAGAAAGGAGCAGGATTTTTTTTTTTTTTAATTTTATTGCATTTTTTTTTTTCCTAATAGCTGAATTTATCACACATTCTTTTACTCCTTTTTCCAAAAGTTCTGCTTTTTGTGTGGGAAGTGTTGGAATTAATTTGAAAGTGTTAGTGAAGATTACTGGTAGACACAGCTGTAAAAGCACTAGGACCTGCAAAAGCCCCCAAAGAGCTGTCAGAGCTTGGCTCTTTGTGGAGGAATGGAAGATTTTTTTTTTTTTTCCCAAGCGTACAGAAGCTTTTTGTCATTTTTCAAGATTTGAGACAGCTTTTAAAAATCTTGATTTTGTGTGTTCTGGTGGTCTGTTCTTGCTGTGCTGCCATATGGTGATGACCCAGGCTTGCCTGCTTACTGTCAGTCTTGTTACACTGCAGATTTGTGGAAAAGGAGGTGAAATCTCTGATTTATGATGACAGCGTATCCAAGGAGCAGCCCCCTTTCACCTTCCTGGTGCACTGGTCGAGGCATAGACCATTAACAGACTGAATGCATCAAAGGTGGCATTCAAGATGTTAGAGTTGCTCAGTGTGATTTGTAAGATTTTCACATAACTGCATCCTTCAATTTGCTCCTGTTAATTCATTTTGGAATCTGGAAACCCTCTTAATCAATCAAGCTTTAGCGTATGTAGATACTTTCTAATGAAGGAAGACAGATGGTCCCTTCTACCAACCTCATAGTTTGGTATATATAGTTTAAGACAGAATTTGACAAGTACTCAGATATTGATAGCCCAGATGAGCCATATGAAGAAATATCAGGTCAATATTTTTTAGTATCGTGGCCACTGATCTCAATATCATGAAGGTTTCTCCCAGATCTCCTTGAGATTGTCTTCATTTGCTGTTGACCATAAGGCATGATATCATACTCCTATGTAAAATTCACTCGTTGCCCAGTGCTATCACCAAGGCCATTTTGGAATTGCAAAAAAAAAAAAAGTCAACATCAGATTTTGTACAAAAAAAGACAAGTTCCCCTTAGCTGCCCCGCCTCTATACTGACAGATTGGATTTCAGGCAGGAGAGTTGAGTGTGCAAGAGACTTGAGATGCAGAAACTACTCAGAAAAAGTTTTCCTGGTAATTTAGTGACTAGCTGTAGGGAGGGCATCAGATCTACCTGGATGAATCCAAAAAAGGACGGAACAGGACGGAACAGAATCTGTGTGGTATGAGGAAAATACTTGATGAGAAAAGGAAGATACCGGGAATCATAGTGAGAACTTTGCCTAAAATGAAGCCAAGCTAAATTTGGAGAAAGATGCTCAATCCAAGCTAGAATACTGGGAGTAAAGCTGAAACAAGCCCCCAAATCGTAACCAGTTTGAAAACTAGTTTAAGTACAGAGTTGGCTTGTTATAAATAACAGGGACCAGATTTGTCAGCCTTGGGGAGTCCCTTCTGCTCTTGCTAGGATTTAGTAATGTTCTGGGAACAATATCCTTCTACTTGTTTATTTTTTGGCTTCTCTGGCAGTTTTGCAGGTAACCTTGATGAATTTGATCAATCGAGATATATTGGACATGTAACGTTATGCCATTGATAGCAAAGGGTGCGATCAGAATGGAATCACTCCTTATTTCAAGACAAATTCTCTTTGTTTGAATTGGCTTTGCTTTACATCTGTTGGCACAGTCAATGCACAGAGAGTGGAGCAGAATGGTGAAAGTTGTGCAAGCTGGCAGAGTACAATTTGGCCCAGACAAAGCAGAACTGAGGCTTGTTCAGGCTTTAAGCCATTTGTGAGATGGAGCCCATCTGAAGGTAATCTTTTCACCTATATTAAACCCTGAAAAAGGCTCACAATTCTCACTGTTAAGTCAGTAGCTTGCACACTGACCATGAAACCTAGTTCTCTGCAGTGTCTCAGCTGTGCATAATCACATTACCCTGTAGTGGGTGAACCACGGGGAAGATAAAGGCTGTCAGGTAATGGAGATTAGTTACAGCTATCTTTTGAAAAGGGAAGCTTTAATTCCGCTTCTGGGAAAAATACGATGGCCTGAGTACACGGGAGGTCAGGTTGGATGGTTGTAGTGGTCACTAAGGGCCTCAGCCTGTGAATTTATGTAAAGGGATGTGCATTGATGAAAAAAGCTTTGATTCTTTCCTTGAGAAGGGCTGTAACCAAACAGGCTTAAGCCTGGATTCCTTGCAGTGGGGGAGCTCTGCTATTTTTACGATGATAAAACAGGTCAGCCGTTATTGTCAGCAGTCACTCTGTGTCACAGTGCTGTTTACTTATCTTGGCGTTAGATGGAATTATCGTATGTCAGGAACCTGGAAAACAGTTCAGTTGGTGATGGTGAAGATTTGCAGGTACTGAGAGCTGATGAGCCATCTGTCTACCGCTTGTTTTGGAAGCAAACTTACTTCCAGAGACCTGAAGGTTGTTTTACAAGTGCTTAAACCAATTAATGCTGCTAATTAGGAAATGATCTGCTTTCTGTTAAGCACAAGTTATACAGTTGGTGTCTTGAGGGTTTTCTTGAGTGTTACTCTGCTTGGAGTTGTTGCTTCTAGAAGCTCAGGAGTGCTGTTGATTTCTCTTATCTATATATGTTTTTGAGAACATGTATGATAAATTTTTAAAAAGTGAAATGACACAAGTTTATTTCAATAAGATAAAAAATGAATCAGGACTTGTGTTGCAGGTGGTAGTCCCATTTTGTCTGAGAAATACCCTACTTTATTATTCTAGTCCTAGTAACTATACATCTGCATGGACCAGCAGATATGATGCAGGACCTACAGAAGACCTGTGCCAGTCTAGAGTGAGATCTGGAGGCTGAGACAAAGATATCTGAGGGCATCTCAAGGAGTTGCCCAGCTCTTGGCAACTAGGCTGAGCTTGTGGTTTGTATGTAGACACCTAAATTAAGGTATCTGAATCAGTACCTAGATCTTGATTCTGGTGACACGTTGGGTTAAATCCTCAATTACAGAATTACAGAAGGAGAAAATGAGATGAGATCACTCTCTTAGATGTCATTTCAGATCTTCAAGGCAGAACGCAGCAATTCCTTTTGCTTTTCTGGCTGGGACTATATCCACATTAGCAAGGAATTAATCTTGATTTGGATAGATCTGTAAACTAAAGTGTTTGATGCTAAGTCCCCAGCTGCTATACCGCACGTGGATCGAGAGCTTCATTCTGGACTGTTTAATCTGGATTTCTATGCCAGTCTCTCCTACCACGTGTGCCTTGCAGATGTCTGAAGGACCAAGCAGCGATTCCATCCCTGATGTTCTCAGTAGCTGTGTGAGTGTATTTGAGTGCAAATCTTGCAGGTTAGTCTCCTATGAAAGAAATCTTGTTTGTGCACGCCCCGATAGCTCAGCGAGGAGGACCCAAACAGGGATGGGGGACGAGAAGGGATTCAGCTCAAAACCATGCAGTGCTAATGTAGACACTTTGTGTTTATTATTGCCTTTCAACATTTACCTCCCTTTGGAGTGGCTGTTTGATGCAAATCAGCTTTCAAAGCCCACCTCGAGGTCCTGTGGTTTCTCTTTTAATTTAGTGGACATGCTGAACTGTGGCTTTGTTGTGCTTTTTGCATTGGTGAGGACACAGATGAAGCCCTTTTAAGCTCATCTCCAGTGATTCCCCTTTGATGTGGAAAGAGGCTCTTGCAAATGTTGTTTCCTTGTCATGTTTCCCTGTCCAGCTTAGGAAGCCAACTGAATCACAGCTCTAAGTTTGCATTGGAACATTTTGCAGATCTCACACAATGAAGGCTTTTAGTGGAGTTGCACATGACAACAACAAAAAGTGAGATTTAGAAATGCGTTTGTTGAGAGTGATCTTCCCCTCTCCACATATATATTTTGTCACATTCAGCCAGGGAGACATACCTTTTCTCCACAAAAGTGAAGGAGGAGTGATGCTATCAGAAAAGCTGAAGGAAGTGCTTAGCATCGGCTTTTTAAGTCATGGAGAATACTGTGATTAAATGCCAGCCCAATCCATCGTATAATCAGTCCTGTGATAAATGCCGTAATGCGTTTTATAGATTGCTTTCCTTGCTGAAGGTTCAGACAGTGCTTTGGAAATAAATGTGCAAAAACAGTCTGAAAAGGTGTAGGTATGGAGGCAGACTATCACTTCTTTCAGGTGACATCATCTCCCTGTTCAAACCATCATCCAAACTGCCTAGGGCAGGTGTTGAAGACTGCTGTACTGCCTTGAAATAGCAGGGGAAACACTCGTCACACAAACTGTTCTTACCTTGGGTTTTGTACAGGATGCTGCTTACTGCTGCTTGTCTGCAGAAGTGCCACAGGATCTGTAATGCCTCGGGTTTTGTTCCATTTGGGGCTGTAGGAATCGAATGGGAAATCAGAATAAGGTATCCAGATAGGGGTAGCTGAAGGGCAATTGCAGGACCAACACTGGATGGGAATGAGAGCTGAGCCAGGCTTGAGATGACCAAAGGGCTTCACAGTCTGTTGCAAATCCGTACTTGGTGCTTTCACGAAATGCTGAGCTCCGACTACTTGCTTTTCAAAGGGGCTTGTGTGTGTTTGAAGCTGTTGAAAATGTGCTGAACCTGATACTGCCACTCTGCAAGGCTTTATTTGTATTTATTTGTTTGCATTTTTCCCTCGTGTGAATGTCTTATTGCAGCTTTGCCACCTGGTATCTTCCCTCCGTCAGTTGTTCAGCAGACCTTTACTGCATCTGCAGATGAAGCCATCAAAATGTTTTGAAGGCCAGTTCATTTTCCTGCTTACAGGGATCCTTTTAATTGCTCCTGTAGAGTGTTCATAGAATCACAGAATGGTTTGGACTGGGAGGGGCCTTAAAAATCGTTCAATTCCAACCCCCATGCAAGGTTGCCACCCACTGGATCAAGGTGAGCAGGGCTTCATCCAACCTGGCCTTGATTGCCTCCAGGGATGGGATGCCCACAACTTCCTTGGGAAACCTGCTCCAGTGCCTCCCTACCCTATTTTCTTGCTTTTCCCCATCCCAGCAGAGTGGCATTTATTAGCATTTGTATGGTTGTTATCTGTAATTTCATTGCTGTTCCTGATGCCTGCATGTTATAATTAAATCATTTCAGATTGTAGTTACAGTGTGAAACAGCTGCACCAAATTACAGCTGAAAACATATGCTGGAAATACGCAGCTCCAATTAGCCAAGTGTCTGGGATGCAGTGAGGGTGAAAGACCCAAGCAAACAAGAGGCCTGGAAAATGCTGCGGCCTTCCTGCCTCTGATCTGCCTGGATGCCATTCGCAAACCTCATTAGTTGCATGATGAGAGACATGTCCTGATTCCTTGCATTGCATGCCCTGATGCTGATGTCTGTGTTTTCTTCAGTCGTGGCTCCTTTACACTGCACAGATATGGGGGATGTGTGGTGTGGAGCAGCTCTGGTGCCCTTGGTCAGAGCAGTCAGGGCACACTATGGAGATCTGTCCAAAGGAGGGCTACAAAGATGGGAAAGGGTCTGAAGGGCAAGATGTGTGAGGAGCATCTAAAGTCCCTTGGTTTGTTCAGCCCAGAGCAGAGGAGGCTGAGGGGAGGCCTCATGGCGGCCTGCAGCTCCTCACAGGGAGCGCAGGGGCAGCGCTGAGCTCTGCTCTCTGGGGACAGTGACAGGGCCGGAGGGAATGGCATGGAGCTGTGTCAGGGGAGGGTCAGGTGGGGGTTAGGAAAAGGTTCTTCCCCAGAGGGTGGAGGGCATGGAACAGGCTGCCCAGGGCAGTAGTGATGGCCCCACACTGCCAGATTGCAAGGAGCATTTGGACAATACTCTCAGGCATAGTTTGGATTTTAGGCGGTCCTTTGTGGAACCAAGGGTTGGACTTGATGATCCTTATGGGCCCCTTCCAACTTGGGATATTCTGATTCTGTGGTCTGTAGAGGATCTGTGGGCAGGGAAGCAAGGGAACTGGGGTTTAGTCTGGAGAAGAGGGAGCTGAGGGGAGACCTCATCGCTCTCCACAACTGCCTGAAGGGAGACTGCAGCGAGGAGGGTGTCAGCCTTTTTTCTCAAGTGACAAGTGATTAGACATGACAAAACAGTCTCAGGTTTCAGCAGGGGAGGTTTAGATCAGATATTAGGAAGAATTTCTTCATGGAGAGGGTGTTCAAGCACTGGAGTGCACTTTCCAGTGATTTGGTGGAGTCCCCATTCCTGGAGGTATTTAAGAGACATGTGGACGTGGCACTTAGGAACATGCTTTGGTGATGGGATTCAGTAGGTCATGTTGACAGTTGGACTTGGTGATCTTGAAGGTATGCTCCAGCCTAAGTGATTCTGTGATTATATGAAATACTTTTTAGCTACTAATGCTGGAAATAGTCGCGTGTAGGTCTTCAGAGCTGAGGCAATTCCAGTGCAGAGCTGGTTTCAATGGCCAAGTGCTGTTTCTGTTCACATCATTGTGGCATGATTTTCTGTTTATGCTTTGGTTTAAACATGGCTGTAACCCCACTCTGTAGTCTGACTTCTTCCCTACCTCCCATCCTGACCTTGGAAGTTAGAGCGGGTTGAAATTCTGTGTGTTATCCTCAAACCATGGTGCAGACAGGGTGCTGGTAGCATGGGAGGGAGGACGTTGACTCAGCTGGCAGGGCAATTTGTTGCACCTGAAAAGGGCATAAAAAGGAACATCCTTCTGGCAGTATATAATACACCCACCATTCTTTAACACACGTTACAGTCGTGGTTGATGCTTCTGTGCAGTGCAGCGCTGCACTCCATCGTGCTTTACAAAGGTGCCTGAGTAGTAATTTCCTCAAAATGAAGAATACTGCAGGAGAGATTACAGATGGGTTATGTCCCACAAGGATCACTGAGAATATTTGTTAGGGTAATTGTACACATTAGTTTAGAATTTAGGTGTCACCAGGCTTGTTAAGCAAAATTCTCTGCAGATTTCCGTAGTTCTTATTGTATTCCAGTCAGGTCTTGTTTAGCTACACTGTTAGTAGTGAAACTACAGAAGTTAAGGCATTTGTATTTTATCCATCACACCACTATTGCATTTTCTTGATAATGGTTCTCTCCATGCTTCCATTAAAAACTGCTGAACAGTAAGCTTCATTGCTGAGTGTAAAAGCATTAAGCTTTTTACTAATCCTCTGTGCGAAAGCTTTCACACTGATATAGCTGGATTTCATCTGATCACGTCTATTGCATCACTCCAGAAAGCGTGCTCTATCCAGACAAAAAGCCATTTATCCCATTCTGTGATCATCTATTTACTCACAACAGGTAAAATAAAAGGCTAGGTATATTCCCAGAAATCCTTTGTACATTTTCTTAAGCATACCTGTGTTGCATGGCCTGTCAGAGATTTCTCCCTGTGCAAGCAAGAGGATAAGCAAGTGTTAACCTCCTGCTTTAATTTTGGTCTGTCTTCCAATATATCCTGCTTTTGCAGGAAAAGCAGTGGATCTTGGCTTCAGAATTAGATCCTTTCTGAGAAAGGATTTGATTTTGCTGTAAGTTATTGAATGTAATAAAATTTCATTGCTCTGCTTAAGCAGCTCAGAATTTCTTGTGGTGGCTTTGAAGGAAGGAGAAGCGAGAAGAAATTGGTGTTATAAAAGCTGTGACTGTGGGTTCATCAGGTGGAAACCACGGAGGAGGAGAGAGATGTGGTGTGTGACGATCACAAGGTGACACTGAGCTGCCAGGGTGGTGCAGCTGTGAAAGAGGCAAATGCAGTCTAGGAAACGTTTTTATTAGGAAATCAATGACGTCTTGATGAGAAATGTTAATACTGTTACACTGGACACAGCTGAAACCTTTCCCGTGATAACTGTAACAAATTCTGATTACTCGTCTTCAAAAAGGGTGCGAAGTAAAAGCCATTAACAGGAGCAGGAACCTCTTTGGCAGGAGCAGATTAACAAGGTTGGCTTCCTTCTGTTAGCAGAATGAAGGCTGGCACGGAGGTGCTTGCTGTCTGTAAGTAGGGCACAAGGTGTAAATGCATGAGCTGGGGGCTGCTACGTGTGCTAACTGCTTCTTTCACCTTAACAAACTATTTGCTTCCTAATCAGGGTTTAATCCTCCCCTCCCCATTCTGTTTTCTCACCTTTCACAAAACGCTTTTCTGAACCAGCCACAGTCTCTAGCCATTCAAAAATGGATAGGACAAATCCTAGCCAAGAACTGGAGAGACCCTGCTTTGCACACAGGTTGTCATTGCTGTACATAGTGCCCAAAACATGCAGAGCACTCTCCAGAATTAGGAGTGTATGTGTGAATTTTTCAACACTGTTGTCAAAATTGAAGTAAGGGGTCAGCTGAACCTGTGCCCAAACCAAACTCTTATTTTGAATATCAACTCAGTACGTGTTTCTGAAAAAATCTAGTTTTGGGTAACAATCTTAAATTCTGCTTAACTTGTTAAGCTTTACAAGATAAGGAATAAGGTAGGAGAAAGAAAACGTCTTCCAAAGGTTATATTGCCATCAGATTGAATAGAGTTTGCATCTTAGCCTGTACTTGGAAATGTTAATGCTAAGTAGCCCACTTGGACTTTCTAATACCATCCCCAGTGGAGCTGAAAAGGGATAAAGGAGTTTTATATTATATTTCTGCTGCTGTTTTAGTTTAATCTGAGCAGTTCCTCTATAAGGCAGCGTTGATTGAATACCTGCACCTGCATTTATATTATCAAACCAATTTCTACTATTAGGAAGGTCTGCATACCTTATACAAAATCAAATCTTTCTAAGATTGCCTTTTTTTCCCCCAGACCAGATTCCTTTAAGCTTTCCTGCATCAGAAACTCTCTGTCACAATTCATGCTTTTTTTTTCTTTTAGTTTTGAAATATGCATCACTATCAAATTCTGAGAATACTTTGCAGTGAAATAAACTGAAGGTTAAAAGAGGAGAGTGACTTGAGTACGTGAGTGGTGAGCTGTCCATATTCAGTGAGTGGGTCTAGATGTAAAATAGGAGAATATGACATGGAGAGGATGGTCTTGTTCTGAGATGGGACTTTTGTGACTTAGATTTTTTGGTTTTTTTGTTTGTTTTTTGACTACTGTAAGTTTCTTTTACCAGCTTAAATCCAACAAATAATACCATTTTTCTTTACCTCAAGTTGTACGAGCGTGAGCTACTTAGTAGTTTGGAGTAGCCAGTAGTACTGGCTCTTCTTCAAGTTCCAGTGGGGGTTGGAACTTGATGATCCTTGAGGTCTCTTCCAACTCAAGCCATACTGTGATTCTGCTTGTACCAATTAATATGTGCATGGCAGCTGACCTCTTGGCTGAGGAGAAGTAAGCTAGCATGGCTCTATGTGTCCATTGATAATGACCAAGCAGCAGCTGATCTTGTAAATTAATTCCTCAATTTGCCTCATAGGGTACTCAAATCCAGAAAAGTTGCTAAGACCAAAGCCTTCTGGACCCGTGTAGTTTCCTGGTGTTGAAATGTGTTGAGAACCAACCTTACTGAGGTTCTGTAAATGCCACATGCAACACATCTAAAACAGCAACTTGCAGAGTCTTTGGCTTTCAGATAAGTGTGTCTATCTCTTGCTTCAGTTCTCCAGTGTGCTGTAACTCAGCATGCTTACACTCATGTACAGTAGCCCTTAATGTCAGCAGGTTTTTACATTTCATTAAATTGCCTACAGATTCTCCAATTCTTTTAATCACAAAAGAAGATGCTGACATGATATATGTGGCAATCAAAACATGAAAAACAAGTTAAAAAGTACGTAGCAGCAGCTTTCTTGCTGCAGATGTCAATATCTTTGACAAGCAAGTGCCTGGATTGTGACACATGGTAATAGAAAACATACTGTTGTAAAACAGCACTAGCACCTTGAAAAAAACACAGTGCCTGCGATACCAAATTACACACTGAGGTTCTGGAGCCCTTCTTCAATGAATTTTATGCCACTAGGAAGCCTGATCTTTCAGTTTACCATTAGGGAAAAAAGGAAAAAAAAGCAAAACAACAACAAACCACTAAATCAGGGCACTCCAAAGCCTCCAGGCACTATGGTAATACAAATAATAAATTAAGAAATAATAAAGTGTAGAATAGTGGCGTTCTGCTTTAGGCTGAAAACAGGACTGAGAAGCAGGGAGTTTAACATTAAGAAAAAATCCTTTGGGGCTTCAACCTTCACTGATTACAGAGTGTAAGGATAGAAATTAGCATTTTTGTTGTTGTTGTTTACCTCGGAAATTTAGGAAGAGACAGCAAATGAACAAAAGATGCTTTGAGGGAGCCCTTCTGGAAAAAGTCCAACCATTGCAAAGTTACACAGATGAATTGATTTAATTAGTCTGTATAATACCACTTCTGCTGCTGCTTTTGAAACAGTCTCATAAAAGATATTAACTGATGCAGTCTGGGTGTTGTATATTTATTTCAAAGATGCCCATGACTCTTCCATGTTTCCTAGGTCTTAAAGAGCTTTGCAAAGCCTATAGCTTCCTTGTATTCTTTTCCCCCTCAGTTTTCTATTTTTCTTATTAAAGATATCTGTAGTGTGACTGGAAATACCTAATGGGGAACAGAGGCAAGAATCCTTTTTGCTACAATACGGCTTTTAGAACTAATTCAGAAGAAAATCTCAGCCCTGTAACGATGTACAAAGCACAAAAATAAAATAAAAAAAATAAATAAAAATAAAATTAAAAAAAAAAAGGATGAAACTGTTGTGGAGAAAATGGGATTTTACCACCAATGACTTCTTACCATTCATGGAGAAGCAGTGCCAGTGTGGATGGCCAAGATGTCCACCCAAACGTTAATGAATATTTAGAGAGTAAAGCATCTTCCTTAGTCTCTTGGTGACCTACTAGTGATGCTAAACACACTGAAATCTGTTCACAAGCACCATAACTTTGTTACAGAATATGCTGATCAATTTTGACCATCATTTTGCTCTTCACAAAAGCAACGGTTGTTGTACTGAAAATCTTCATCTTGGTGAAAGCGCGGAGTGAGCTGAATAATAGGGCAGTTGTAGGCAAGCTTTGCTTTAAAGGACACTGAAGTCATTGAAAAAACACTTCTGTGCTCCAGGGATTTGTGGATACTAGCAAAAATTAGAGGTAATTTTTAAAGGGATTCTGTTATTTCTTGTGAAATAAACCACTTTCAGTTAATTGTGATGGTTTGTCTGTAGCGAAACTGTCACAGAATTTTTGGGTGCTTATGGGGACTTTTCGATAAAGCGCTAGAAGCACCTTGAGAAGACCCCACGTCAGCAGCACTACGTTAGAAGAAGGGCTGTAGAATCCTTTCTCATCCAGACTTTGGACCAGAGTTACTTGAATGTCAGAGGAAAAATGGTGGGAAAACCTGAGTTGCTTTGAGCGTAGTAATGCAGATTCCATACCTGCAGGTGTGAAGGTTTCAGTGAATTGAAGAGTAAGGCATTCCACTTAAATGTAAGAAAACACTTCTTCTGTAGGGGTGTCAAACATGGGAGTGAATAACTCTGAGAGTTCATGGAGTCTTCATCTTTGAATGTATCCAAAACCCCAGCAGACTTGGTTGTGGGTGGCTCTACCTGCCCCTGCTTGGGCAGCCTGGGCTGGGTGATCCTCCAACGTCAACTGTTCTCTGATTTCTGTGGGTTTATATTACTTTCCATTTTCCAGGCGGTTAAAACAAGATGAAAGGTCAGCATTTACAATTTTGACTTTTGTATTTTGTTCATTTAGGGTAGCAGGAATTCTCCTTTGTCATCCTTCAGCTAGCACTGCAGAAGATGTTCATGTATGTAACTTCCAGGTCATAGAAAATACGCGTGTTGATGGAGCAATGCGGGGAATTCAGCAGACAGTGCAATCCTTTCTGACACACGTTGGCTTTGTGAGGGTCTGTGCATTTTAGCAGGGCTACATAAAGCCTGGTTTGCTGCTCCTTTATATCCAGTCTTTCAAAATTGTTTTATAATCACAGCGTAAAAACTTTGAAATAGTAAAGACTACTTTGGCAAGACATAGTACAATTACTTTGTTATGCATCTTGTTATGTTGGCATATTTGTTTAATTAAATTCCTCGCTAATTAGAGCTGTATGTACTTGCGTTAATTATTATTTGCTTAGCACAATCAACAGTGTAATTCTTTTCAGAAAAGCTGCACACTTTCTAGTTAAATTAAATTACTGATTTTGTTTGCTTTCTGAAAGAATAGTTGCTCCATTTTTGTCAAATGATAGGTTGCATTCTTTAATGTGAAAGAAATTCAATTTAGACAAAGTAAAACTTAACATAATATATTATATTTTTAATTGGTGATTAAGCAAAGAGGGGAAAACCTAGTTTGATTTGTACCTCAGCACAAAGATGTATATTTTTTCTTACTGGATTACAAAGTTGGATGGGTCTGCTATTTATCACCCAGCAAGACCTTTTACCATCTGACAAAGAAAAAGTACATTTGTCTTGTTTATCATGAGACTTTGGAAAGAAACTACTTTCTCATGCTTGAAAAATGTAACCCAGTGGAACCACTGACCTTTTACCAAGCTTTTAATTACTTTTTAAAACATAGAGTACTATAAACAGTATTACACGGCCAGATACCTATTTGTTTCTTGATACTATGCCTACTAGCTCTAAGTTTGATCTGTGAATTTATATTTAGTCCATAAAATTGACAGGAAAGTGATAGCATAAATATTTTTAATCATGTTCAATAAGGAAGCTAATAACCACGTTCCTAATTGTTTCTGAGACTGGATGCTATAGGGCATGGGTAGAGCTCGTGTGTGTACATACACCCACTCACATATGTGTTGTCTCTCTGTATATCTGGCAAATTCACTGCTCTGTTTTTATACCATACTTCCATAGGTGGTTTCTCATTTGAACAGTGAGCTGCTGATCAATACTGCAAAATGTGTTTAGTATTGGGGGATCATTGAACCACAGTATATTAATGTATTTAAGTTGAGAAACTCAGCAAAGCAGTAAGAAGGAAGCAGCTTAATAGATCAGGGCAGTAGGAGCAGATGGAAGAAATAATTCTTCTGAAGCAAACTACAAACATGGCCAGGATTATGTAGCAAGATAGAAGGGATTTGTTCTCATCCCGAGAAGGGGTAGGAATGTTTCTTTGCATTTTTCAAGACGAAATGTGCCATTGAATGAGAACTTTACCAGTGGAAGAGCAGAATGTTAATGAGCATGGTGAGCCTTCAATGGAGACGCTTCGATGTCTTTGTAATCACTGGAATGAAGCCGGGCAGATAATGCAAACACTGCTGAGGTCTTCCCGCAGATTACACACGAGCAGTGTCTGTGCTTCTTCCATATTCACTAATCGTAGTTAGTCATTTTTAAGTATGCCACAAAATCAACAGAAAGAAAAAGAGTTTTTAAAAACGCAAGCTCAGAACTTGGCACACAGTTACGTCCATCCAATTGTGGCAGTTGTAATCTTTCATTTGAATGCTGGCCTGTGACTGAGATACCATGGGAATAGAGTAATAAACCAGCAAGAATTGAAAAGTGTTTCAGTGCCATGTGCTTAAATCCTTTACTGAACATCAGTACATTTTTCCAAATCAGAGTTTTCTTAAAGTGCATCTTTGGTGTTAATAATCACCATTGTTAATCTACTGGGAAATCAACATTATGAAGAAATGTGTGACTTACTCCTCCATACAGAAGGAAGGGCAAAATTCCAGGGCTAGATATTGTAATAGAAGAATTATAGGAGAAAAAATAGAGAAATGGAAGAATCAGTGGTGACATTCATGAGTACTGCTGTAAATGCCTGCTGATAGCTCTGTGCACCATGGTTTCAGGAATCTTTTCCAATCATGGCCTCTGCTATCCCACACAGGGAGAGAAGCTCGGAGAGGTGAACCCAATTCCCCAAGACCAACTTAATTCGTTAGAGGATACTGCTTTACTGAAGTATATTTTCTTGCACAGGTCCTGTGAAAAAATAGGCTTGCCAACTCGGTCTCTTTGTGCTTTTGTTGTCCACCTGGAAAAAAGGGGGTGAGAATGTTTCTGTTTTGGCATGAAGGCATCATCAGGCCCAGCACTGTCAGCTGGGAAGGGAAGGGGTTGTCCCCCTCTGCTCTGCGCTGATGCAACCTCACCTTGAGCACTGTGTGCAGTTTGGGTGCCACAATATCAGAAGGACATAAAACTGTTAGAGAGCATCCAAAGGAAGGCTATGAAGATGGGGAAGGATCTAGAGGGCAGAAGGTGTGAGGAGCAGCTAAGATCCCATGGTTTGTGTAGCTCAGAGCAGAGGAGGCTGAGGTGAGGCCTCATGGCGGCCTACAGCTCCTCACAGGGAGCGCAGGGGCAGCGCCGAGCTCTGCTCTCTGGGGACAGTGACAGGGCCCGAGGGAAGGGCATGGAGCTGTGTCAGGGGAGGATCAGGTGGGGGTTAGGAAAAAATTCTTCCCCAGAGGGCAGTGGGCATGGAACAGGCTGCCCAGGGCAGTGGGCACGGCCCCATGCTGCTGGAGCTCAAAGAGCATTTGGACACTGCTCTCAGACATAGAGTTTGGATTTTGGGTGATACTGTGTGGAGCCAGGAGTTGGACTTGATCCTTATGGGTCCCTTCCAACTTGGGATATTCTATGATTTTGTGAAGGACAAATTAAACAAAGGTGTTTCTTTGATTGCAGTGGTTGCAAACAAGACGTGATTGCAACAAAAACATGATTGCACACAGTAGCCTGCTCCAAAAGTTCTTACAGTCGTCACCAGTCTATACACAGGTTGAGTGAGTTGCTAAAATACTGGTGGCCCTTCACAAAGCTCTCATGAAGATTGCAAGTTTGTTTCTTTTTTATGTCAAGACAAAAGTCACAGCTACTAGTGGCACTGCATGGAATTAAAATTGGGATGAATAACCAAAGTTGACAGGTTTAAGTCCTTTTTCCTCTGAAGTCTGTTGCAAAATGTCAGTCAACTTTAGTGGGTCCGTGGCTTTGTGTGGAGTTCTTCATCTGCACAGGAGAGAGGACGACTCTGATATACTTAGCAAAGAGCTGGAAAAGTTTTAGGCTCAGTGATTTTTGCTAATTTAGTGACAGTAGATAAGACAGAGGAATAAAGTGAAAATAAACACGACTGAAATATAATACGAAATGTGTGAGTGAGTCAATGTGAGGCAGGTTTTGCTTTAGTGAATTGGAAGCACAGAGATATATTTCCTTTCAGAGAGCAGTATCTAAAAAGGCAGATAAAAGCTGTATTATCTACTTGTTTCCAGGAATTAAAAAATCCCAAGGAGGCTGTAAATTCTCTGCTTGTTATTTGGATAAGGCCTACTGGAAATATTTTTCAGGCCTAAAACCTTCTTCCAGGAATAGCATTTTTGTAAATGTCAT
The DNA here is from genome assembly GCA_013396635.1 of Penelope pileata. Classification (NCBI taxonomy): domain Eukaryota; kingdom Metazoa; phylum Chordata; class Aves; order Galliformes; family Cracidae; genus Penelope; species Penelope pileata. Next base: position 446,224 of record WBMW01004066.1, on the reverse strand, counting down.
TTTTGCTTTTCATGCTTTGCCTAAATATTACTTTCCTTCCTTTCTTTGACATGGCATAAAAAAATATTTTGTTGTCAAAAAAGCTCGGCTTTTAAAGAGAGGCTGCTTAATGTGAAGGCTTTAGGCACTCTACCCTATGTAAAGGACTTCATTCATGTACAGCACTTTCATTTGCTGTAGTTCTAGCACTTTTTTACATATATTAAAATATGCTCCTCTACTCTAAAATGGCTTGCTTACTGATGTCTCTATAGACTAAAAACTTGAACCTAGATCTTTGACATCTTGGGTTGATGCCATCCCAACAGGACCAACCTTTACACGGCATCCTCAGCAAGCTGAAAGAGATGCAGGTACATTTACATCACAGCCCTGGAAGCTGTAACATAACTCTGGACTCGAGTACACAGAGTTTGCAAGGCTCTGTCGGAAAGCCAGATGCAAAAGAATTGTGTCTATCATCATTCTGTCTGGAGCAAGTGCTGATCTTGAGAGAATTCTGGTAGGCTGAGTCTAGGAAATGAAGCTCTTCAGTATCAGCCCTTGGGGCACTATAGCTGTGTTTTATATCGAGCTTTAACTATAGTAAGGTACTGTATTTACAAACACCAAACAGAGATGGGGAGCAAGAGAACTTCGTGCTTTAATGATTAATGGACTCTCTGATATCCCGAGTTGGTATTTCTCATAGATCGGATCTTTCTTTCTGCCTGGAGGCTGTGTCTGAATTTCATTCCGTTTCTGAAATCAGGCTGCAAACACCTGAAACATGCTGCTGTCCTAAGGCACATTACACCATTCCATGGATCAGGGAAAGTACTGAATATTTCTGTAAAGAAAGCTCATTTGGAGAGGCTCTGTGCATTTCCATAAGGCTCAGTTTCTCCTTGAGGGAAATGCACAATGTTAAAATGTCTAATTTATTGGGTTTGTTATCCTGTTTTGTCCCAGGTGATGCATGATATAGCTACTTAAGTGGAATTAGGGAAAATCTAGTTATTTGAGGCAGTGATCACATAGGACTTTTGGATTATGATAATAAGGCTTTAATACTAGGAGCTATTTTCTCTGCACTTTTTGTTGCATTATCCCAACATCCTGTAATGACATCATTCTCATTGGTCAATTTTTATCTCTGGGAAAGAAGGCGAAATTGAGAAATATTTGTGGGTTATGTGTTTTGGAACATCTTATTGCAAAGTTGGGCTGCCCTCACAGTAAAGGTCATTTCATAGCCTTTTCCATATTGTTACAGGGAATATTCAACTCTTCATTTTCTTCTGATGGTTGTGTTCTCCAACTCCAAAAGGAAGGTCTGATCTTTGCAACATTAAGGGGAAGTGAGTGGTTTCTCTAAAAAAGTAGAATAGAGTTCCAGAATGTGTAATTTATCTGGGATGCTGGGATTAATATCCCCTACATTTCAGAAATATCTGTGCTTCTCCAAGCAGGTTCTGTCTTTAACACTAAAGTGGACTCCACCATCCAAATACACTTCCCAGAGGTTTATCCAACAACAGCAACGAAAAAAAAAGACTTCCACTCTTGGTGTTTTCTCCAAAATTGAGTGGAAATAGCAGATTATTTGCACGTCAATCCACAATAAACTGCTTTTATGAAGTTTTGCTCGAAGAAGGGTTAAAGTCCCATTAGTTGGCCTATGTCCCCTCCCTTTTACCCCACTAAATTCCTGCTTGCCTGCATGTTGACAGCTGTGGTCTTTCAGTAGACCACAGTAGACCACCTTTCTGTGCAAAGGGATAGATGCCACCAGGAATTAAATGAAGAGGTTTCCATCCAGCTCCTCCATTGTGCTCCTCCATGCACGTAATGCTTGCAGAAATGGAGATGGATTAATTTATGCTTGCTCTAATTAATTAAAAAAAAAAAAAAAGGAGACCTAAGGTCTGCCTGTGCAGTTTGCTGTGGAAAAAATAAGCTCCACAAGTAATTGTCGTGGTTGTTTAGATATAATTGTTTCATTAGTCATCTAATAGTTCTGCAGACAGCCTCCACTTTCATGTCGTATTTGTGTTCTAATCCTTCTCTTTAAGGCTGACTACAGTAAGGAGGAAGAAAAGAAACAGTTTTAATCCATCATTTGTTCCAAATACTGAGTACCAAAGAGGAAGGAGGTTTTAGGAACAGGGGGTAGGGAATGTTTAATAAGACAACAAAATTCATTCACTAGCTTGTTTCAAGGGGATTTTTAATATTCTGGAGCTAAATTAGACAGCGGATCCTGCATAGGCCCCGGGCTTTGACATGTGTTTTATAATGACAGTTAATTAGATGCTGTCTGCGGCAATCATAGGCTGTCATTTCTAATACATTTCTCACGTGAAGGACAGAAGAACTTCCTCCCCCCTCCTTGCTGTAATTGAAATCAGTTGCCAGAATTAACTACGAATATATGAGGTGGTAGTTTGACAGCTGACGTAGCCTTTCCCTGCATGCCATGAAGCAGGACTGTAACACCTCCTGTGCTCTGTGGGTATGTGTGTGGGTATAGTGGCAAACTGAAAGCGGTACAATTTCCTGGTACACAGAGGAACATTTCTGAACTCCTCCCATCCCTAGCCTTTGCCAGAGATTATTTGTCAAGAAACCTTGTAATATTCAAGAGATGTCTAGTCCTGCGTATCTCCAATGGTCCTCCTCTCCTTCTCTAGCCCCTGACTATCATTACCTTAGAGGATGTGGGTGAAGCCTTGAGAAGAAAGTAATTCCCTTATCACTCATGCCAGCTTAGTTCCCAGTAATTTCTAGTTCTCTGTGATGTTTCAGGAGAGTTTACTTCAGAGTAGCCGTAGCACAGAGCCAAGTTTTCTTCTATCCACCTTTCTCTCTCTCTGCATTCATCATTCCATATCTTCTTCCCTTCCAAAAGGTTCTCACCAGTGAAAGCTTGCCTCTTGCCTAGAGTTGCCCATTCTTTGAAATTCCCAAAGGGAGTCAGGAAGTGCATGTTGTAGGCAGCTCTGGGGCTTCATTTCCATTGGTAGGTGCAGAGCATTGGGGTTGGACTAATTATTCAAATTATACGTGATTGAGAAAGCAGTTCATTACAGGCAGGCATATTATTCGATTTTGAGTGTCTTCTGTATTGTGGTTGTGCTCCCAAAATGTAGTGATCGTTGTCCATAAAGTTGCTCAATCATTTATCCCTCCTGTTTAGAACAAAACAAGGCTCTTGTCATTTCCATTTTGGTGAAGTGGCTGCCGCTGTCTTCTCCAACTCTGGCCCTTGAGAGCGAGCCCACTCTTAAATTGTATTAAAAATATAAAAAGATACCATGGTCTAGTGGTTCCAGGCATGTAACTCCATATTCAGTGTTTGTTGTTGGTTTCCCATATGGTCATCAGTCTACTCATGTATGTGTCCTTCAGTTTCTTGTATGTAAAGTGAGGGTGTTCATTTCCACAGATCACAAGGTGGTTTGAGGTTAAATATTTTGAATATTTAGATAGAACTTGCAGGTAAAGAGCAGAAAAAACTTAACTGATCCGGGCAGCATTCGTTGAGGAGCTAATTATTCTCCTTTTCCTGATGGAGAACCACGTGTAAATCAGTTGAGTTATAGCAATACTCTCAAAGAGAAATGTTTGCATCTGGGCTAGAGCTCCAGATTGCTGCAGCTGTACACAGGGAGCTGGAGCACATCATGATCTCTACATTGGCATTTCCATGTAGCACAACATTTGGACAATCCTAATTTGTGCTGGCCAGAGTGCAAAGATAGTAGGTAAGAATATTTAAGAGCTGTGAGCCATCCATGTTGACATTCAGGAGCTTAGAAAGTATCTTAGTAAAACATCGTGTCAGTCCTCTTTGCCACTACAGCAGGACACAGCATGTGCCACACCGTGATTTTGGAAGTCATTGGTTTGGGCCATCATTCTGCCCATTAGCTGGTTGCACAAGTAAGACCAAGGACCCGTGTACCAGAACAGCTCATTAACCAACAAACCAAGAAAAAGCGTCCCAGATTCTGAAGATCATCACCATCACGGTTTTTAGATTGATCTCGTAATTATTGATGAATTAGCAACTTGCTCAGCTACCCATTGTATTAGGAAGTCCTGACCTTAAAATACAATCTGTTGTTGAAAAGCCATCCTTCTTAAAGGATGTTGCCTTGGATTTAGGTGATGTATCTTTCTGTCTTGTCTTGAGCTGAAGTTCTTTGACTGTTTTGTCTTCATATGCTAACATAAACGTTCAAAGAAGTAAAAGTCAACTTGAGTTAATGCTCAGAAGGTACCAACATGGCTTTCAGAGAGTTCTTTCAGTGAGGCTCAGAGTGACTTCATCCTCAATTGCTTTGCACAGCACAAGTGGAGGAAACCTGAGTGGGGTTGGTTGGTTTGTTTTGTCTGTGTGTTTTACTTTGGTTGGTTGCTTGGTTCTTCTTTGCAGTTATTACTGAACTAAGAATTTTGCTCTGAAGCCAGTTTTCTAATCCCTGTTTTCCAGCTGAGAACAGGTTTTTCCCTCTCTTCTGTTACCATAGTACACAGACTATAGAGTCTTCTCCTGGTTGTTTTGCCAACCCTTTTTTTTCCATACTGACCCTTTGTGATTCAGCATTGCTGTGGAAATCTGTCTGGATCTGTAAGATGCTGAACTGAAAAGTCTGTGCTGGGAATTTTAGGGCTTTGCATGGGATGGTTCTCCTGGTTGGATTTCTAAACTTGAGACACTCTCTTGGAAACCACAGCTGTTTGCAGGTGTCATGCTACTCGATAAAATTCGGAACTGTGGCTTCAAAGCACAGATGTCAACGAAGCTCATGTCTTAGCATCATTGAAAAAATTCCCTTGCTATAATTGCTTCATCTAATCCCTTATTAGCCTGTAATATGGTTCCTGTCATGTCAGACTTTTTTAAATTAAATTTAAATAAATTGCTAACAATATTTTGCTTCTAATTTATCCCCATCCTGGCTGCTTCAGAGACTTATAAGTAGATTGTTATGGCATTAATTATGATTTCATGGTCAGGCCCTGTTCCTCAATAGGAGTGATACAATTTTGCCCCCACTGTGTCTTCAAACAAGGAATCTACAAACAGCCCTGTGATGTCTCCCACTGCTTTAAAAAATTTGTTCTAATGGAGGAATGATAAAGCAATCAAACAAATCCTATTTTCGCATTCCTGCGAGTATAATTCATGCATCAGTGAGCACTGTCAATGGAAAATTACCTTTGGAGTTTAAATTTCCATTCCAAAGTTGCATTATCATTTTGTTTTTGTAGGCTACAAGCTTCTGCTTTTTGAAGACCATGAAATTTATATCCAGTTGCCATTTTCACTGTACAAGCAAAAAGCTTGAGTACAAAATATTTAATGTCCCTGTCTATAAATTGATATTTTTTAATAGTTTACTCAATGCTGCTGACTTTTACATTTTGTCTCTCGTTTCTCAATAGCTCGAACTTGCGTTCCTGTATGTGTGTGGATTTTTCTTAAATCTAAATACTGCAATCAGCAGCTGGAAATTGATTTCCTAGAGACTGTTCAACATCCTCTCATCCCTGTGTACTCTTTCAGCACCATCCACTTGAGGCTTTATTGGAAAAAGAAGCATGTAAAGCAATGCAAAAAATCTTAGCCCCTTTTTGTTGTCAATAAATGGTATGAAAATGCTTCTGTTGTGTGCACAGCAGGGGTTTTCTCCTCCTTCCTCATGTGAGCTGTGCCTTTATTTAATTTCCAAAATCAAAGGAATGTCATTCTTGTCCATCCTCTAATTCTGGCTTGATTTTTTCCATGAATTGTATTATCATTGCATCAGTAGAGTTTGCTAATTAGCTGGCTTAGAATTGCAATTTCTTGTACCAGCACCAAACATGCTCAAGGTGTGTGTTCTCAGTCACAAGCATAGACTCCAGGAGATAAAATTTGGGGAGATGGATGTGAGTTCATGCATTGATTTCCAGAGCCTGAGTGGGAAGGGGTGATTTTTGTGCTTGTGTTGTGTTGTGCATGGGAGCCTTGGGGTAGGAGTGGGATTTAGGTCTGTGGAAAGTAGGCATGTGCTGCAGTCGCTTTCCATCTTTATCAAGAAGCTTTTCAAATCCAATCTGAAATTTCTTTAAGTATTGAGGATAAATTTTCATTTTTTCAAATGTGTGTCAGCTCCCATCAGCAAAAAAGAATTAATCATATAACCACTTCTTGTTCAGAAGAAGGAGAAAACAGCTTTGTTTTTCTGAGCATGCCCTTTTTTGTATAACTTCAATCATCCTTTTTTCTCATTAACTTAAGTTTGAGGTCCTCAGTTCTTTAAGGTCATAGTAAAAGGAGGTGAAAGAGGAGAGCAACAAGAGGGATAGCACGTAAGGGACGTTATTATTTTTTAATTAACTTTCCTTGACTTCATTCAGATACTACTGTCAACACAAGGTTTTATAAATCTAAAGAATGATGAGGATTTTATTGGATTGGGATCAAGTGTTGGTGCCTCTATAATGTTGTACACATCTGTTGAGCTATAAATCCATTACCTTCCGATACGCCGCACTGTGATCCTAAGGTGGGGTTGAATGAAACGGGTAAAGAAATGCAAAAGCTTTTCTATTACTTTTATCCAAAACTCAGATCAAATCCAAATGATTTCCTTCAGGAACTGACAGGTCCACTGCAGCTCCAAGATTTGCGGTTTGTGCTGATTTCCTTGGCTGGCTCTTCAACTTTTCATCAAAACTTCAACAGTTTTAATCAGAGCATCCTTGCTCGTACGTCTTCAGTTTCCAGATAGTTCCTAAATACTTTTAAGCACTTTTGGAGCGTGGAGAATTTGCTTCTCACACCAATGTTCTTCTATTACTTCAGTGTACTCATTACTTTGTGTTCTGTCCCCTCAGTCCCCTTCCCATAGGTCCAGTTTCATGTCCCTTTAATACCTGCATTGGTTTAATGGGTGTTGGATCTATTGGGAAGGACAGACACATGCAAACAGACTGAATTCCTACTTGTCTTCACCAAGCCCTCTTTTACTTTTTTGCCCATAATCACTGACCAGCAAGTTAACGTTATATTGTCATTTATTCTTATTTCTCCTTTCTTATCTCTTCGTCTCCTGTTTCTCTCCACTTTTGCTTCCATTTAATACTCCTCTGGAAAACTGCACGTCTTCAGAATCACACTGGGTTTTCGAAGATAAGCTGATCTGTAGGTACTTAGAGCCTATCTCAAATAACGTGGGTTTGTGATACAAAAAATGTATGTATATAAATCAGCCAATGCATTGAATTGGCAGAATCTTGCATTTATTTAAACTTTTCTTTAGGCCTGTCTGCTGCTGCATGTATACTTCTGCTTTGCTATCTGTGCAATTATGATGATATCGATAACTGTATGTGTGTGTAAATATAGAGAGGGAGAGAGGAGCTGAGAAGAGACTAATCTGAAGCTATTAGTTATCAGGGCTGAATGCTATGTGTTAATGTTTAAGGGAAAAAACAAGTGAGCTATTGGATTCCCCTCCCTAGTCCCCACTTTCCCCTCATCGGCGTTTATGCCTGAGCAATATGGCATGGTTTGTGACTCCATCTGGAGAGCTGACAGCACAGCCTGGTTATAATAAAGCTCTCAGCCTCCCTCCCTAAGTCTGTAATTAAATGACATCACCGAGTCTTAAATGCATCTGCCGTAAAAGTCAGAAGGCTAAAACATCCCATTAAAAGGAGGAGAGTGTTACTGAGTGTTGGAGAAGCTCAAGTGTGGAACTGCTCCAGGAAAGCTGGTGGAGACCCACTTGAGCATGGTTCACTGTAGGAAGAGTTGTAGCCTGGTAAGTGTGTTCCTGGTTCAAGTTCTCTCCTTCTGGTACTCGCAGGTCAAATTTGACCCCCAGATGTAGATTTAAAATAATCTTATTATGGCTGGGGAGATGTGTGTGTTTGTGCGTGTAGACATTTCTTTGCTTGCAATCTCTGCATGCTTATTTTCAGCAGTATGTATGAGGGGGCGGGGGGTGCTAAGCGTTCTGTACGTATCATTTGGGCATGGGTCCAACGAAAATAATTGCTCGTGCGTGAGTGCTAAGTGGTGAAACTGAAGAGAAGTCAAAATTGAAACCAGTAAATTTATTTTCCTTAAAAAACCTGAGAAAAATAAGCAATCTGAAGCAGTGATAAGTCATTAGATACTTTCTCTCTCAACTCAAAACGTTTTTGTTGACGTCGAAAGTAAAACTAGGAATTGTATTTTTGAAGTAGATTGCCTTCAATATGATGATGCCTCCAGACAGATAAATGCAAAAATATGTGCAAAAAGTGACAACATGGACTATCAAATCCAGCCATCTCATTAGAAGGATTCCCTATCAAAATAACCCAATTTCTGATTAAAAAAAAAATAATAATTTGTTTACTTCTGATGCTTCAGAAGTACTTTGATACATGAAAATAACTTTTTTATTCTTTCTCCAACTTCTTAACAATTAGGAATATTGATTCTACAGCTGAAATTTCTGGGCTGGAAGATGCTTAGCACATTTTTTAGCCACTTTGGACCTTGTTGGGCAGATAGAGATGGAAGTTTACATTCAGATCTCAGGCGGGTGGATGTGTTTCCAAAGCAAAGACCAGATCTGCAGAGTGGGAAGGTACTGCTTTATCGTGCAGGAGGATTTCTGACTGTACCTGCACTTCAAATCTGAAGCACTCAGTACTTGATCTTAAGCTGGGTCAGCACTTTTTGCTCATTTTCTTCTTTTGAGTCCATTTTCCCTGGGATTGTAGAGACACACCACTGAAGTAAACAGAATATAAGGACATAAGATGTTTAGTAGTTACAGACTGCTATACTGTGCTGAAATATTTAATCACACACTTTTCCTCTCCAGTTCTTATCAATTCTATCTTATCTATATCAATTCTTTCTAAACTCTTTCTTTTCTGCCTGGTTCATTGGAGACTGCCATGGTCTGAGATTCACAAGTTTGCCCTTCCTCTCTGCATGCACGTTGTGAGGATGGGATGTGCCACGCTGTCCAGCTGCAGGAAGAGGTGACTTCAGGCAGCACAACTGCAGTTTATGCACAGATAAGCAATGGTAATCTGCAATTGGAGGGAAGGAGATTGAAAATCGAAAGATATCTTAATCTGCTTCATACAGCATTAAGGAAAGATTTAAGTTAAGCTTTAGCATGTGCTGCATCTGTTTTATACCCCCAGAATAGATCAGATGCTCTGTGTTGATTCATTGGGGAAATTACCCCGTGTAACTCTTAATTGAACAAAAGAACAGAATCCAAAAGCTAAGCAACCCCTGGAATTGCAAAGATACGAACAGATAAGGTTGTCCTTGTTTTCAGCAGAAAGCTTATTAAACTGATTAAGTCTTACATTCTGGCTGTCTGTGCGTTGTGCATGCTTGTGGCAAAGACTAGTTTAAAAGGATAGAAGCTGAGAAAACTTTTGGGAACTTCAGAGATCTGAAGAACGACAGAACTGTCATTCAGCACTTGTATCAACCCAGAAAGGAGTGTGTGTATCTTCAAGCCCTACATGATCTGTTGCCAAATGGGAAATATAATGAAAATGGAATAGAGGATGCTTTTCAACAGAGGACATGGGCAGCTCTCCTCCTTGTTGATCAGTAGGAGCCAGGTGAGGTCTTCTGCTTACTGGTGTTGTTTTGCAGATCTGCATTATGATAACAACTCAATATCTATGAGTTTGGAGGAGAAAGAGAGATTTGTGTCTCCTTAGTTGTATTTTAGTCTTTATTCCTGAGAGAGTCAGCTTGAAGCTGTGACTGAGATGAAACCTAAAGTCTCATAAATTGGAAGAGAAATGAAAAACTAAGAAGCCTATTTTTTAATTCTTACCATTTTCTGATTGATTTCCTTTGAGTCTGACTCACTCTTTCATGTTTATGGCAGGCTATATTGTACCTCTGTGGAGTTGTCAAGTCCAGCTGTGCTCCTGCGTACTGAAACCTAACAGCAACATTTATTTTAGGATAAATATTAAAGGAACAAAACATGATACCACAGATATTTTTTCCCCCCTTTGTCCATTCCTGATCTGAAACCTCTTCTTCTTTTTAATGACTGGAGGGAATGAATGGAATGAGTTTTGGTGTGGCTTCTGCTCCAGTCCTCAGTATTGAATGCCCAAAGGAGACAGATGTGACAGACAGGAGAATTATGTTCTCCTTCTTCATTTTGTTTGTTTTGGCTATGAGAATAGTAGGGTTGGTAACTGTGGGCAATGTTACGGATGCTGCATCGATCGTAGCTGTTCTCTGCTGGCGGACTTCAGTTTGGACCAACACATCCCTGACTCTTTGTGTGTAGTAGCATCATCCAGCTTGAGAGACATCATTCAAGTTTTTAGAAGGAAAAAACTGATTTAGTGCGTAGAATTGTAGAGTCATTCAGATTGGAAAAGACCTCTAGGATCATCTTGTCCAACTGTCCACCTACCACCAATATTGCCCACCAAACCCTGTCCCAAAGGACCACATCTCCACATTTCTTGAACACCTCCTGGGACGGTGACTTCACCATCTCCATGCACACATCCCCTCCCTAGATCTGAAGTGATTCCACCAAACTGAAATGAATTGGTGAGAAGGAGCATCCCCACTACCTAGAGAACCAGCACCACCAGGCCCAGGCAGACCATAGCACACCATTTGTGTTACATTGGTGCTGACACCGAGCATCCAAGCAGACTTCATGTGTTAGGAGGCATTTTGGCTGGCTGGCTAAAGAGCGAGTGTCTCGCTAACACGGCTCTTAAATCTGATATTGCTCTGCTGCAATGAGAGCAATCCCACATGGGCTGCTGTATTGAGCTAAATCAAGCAACAGAAGCCATGCATGTGTGGTTATTATTGCTGGGGTGGAGAGCAAGACTTGCAGGCAGGAGAAATTCTTCTTCCAGTGCAGACATAAAGAATCCAGTCAAGGCAGATGGAGAAAGCAGTTCAGACCCAATGCATCAGACTGCCCATCCTTGAGCACCTCCAGGGATGGGGCACCCACAGCTCTCTGGGCTGCTATGCCAGGGCCTCACCACCCTCTGAGTAAAGAATTCCTTACTAACATGTAATCTATATCTCTCCTTTTTTACTTTAAAACCATTCCCCCTTGTCCTGTCACTATTGGACCTTGTAAAAAGTTGTTCTCCATCTTCCTTACAAGCCCCCTTTAAGTATTGAAAGGATGGAGGCTTGCCACATCAGGATTTGATATCACAGAACTTGCCGCACCAGGATCAGAGCCCTTTAGCATATGTATTTTCAAATGCAGATGGTGATTTAGAGCATTTTAGTTCATTATGTTTTGCCAAGAAAGCTTCATTCTCAAAAAGCAAATTTTAGAAATACTTTGAGGTATCTTCTACATGACGCCCCAAATCAGTACATTCTGCAAGCTTATTTCTTTGCAAGAATACAAGAATGAGTTTGGCAGCCCCACCTTGAGGTATTAAGCACTATTTACTCTATTTTGAAGAGAAAAAGATGAAATGATTCACACAGGCTGGCTGAGTTACAACAAGCATTAGGATCCTGCTTCCTCCTGGTCCAGTTTTTACAATGCAGGAAAAAAAAATTCATAGGGAAAAAAAATGAAAATAAAAATACTGCAACGTGCATCCTATCTGTGAAGTTGCAGAATTTACATTGCTGCATTTCTTATAACTGCACTCATTTTTTTACCTATTTTTGGTATTTGGAAAAAATATGAGTTGCAAGAAGAAAATGTGAAGAAACTGAGCACAATTTACAATGCAGGTAGCCACAAAGATAGTGTTTTATGTCAGGAAAACATACCCATATTTTGAAAGATTTCTGCTGAATGCTATCTTTGTGATTCTCAGCATTTATTTCCATCTATTTCATCTCTCTGAGCTCAGTGGACCTGCTTCAAGGTATCTCATGCCATGGGGCAATATGCAACGCAAACATGATGCTTCATTTAGTGGTGCCTTTAGGATTCTGGTTTAGAGAATGTCTGCCCCTATTGCCCCAAGAAATGTCCTTGTAGCCCCAAAATTGTCATTTTTTGCTATCACTAGCTGAAGGCCGGGAGTTTCATATTATCCCTGTGTTGTTATTATTGTAACTGGACTAGTAGGAACACTTTGTGCTATTGTGACGGATAGTTAAGAGTTAATTAGAGTTAATTCCTGGCTGTGTGCACGTCATGGCCCCTTTTGCCCCCAGCAAGGTTTGCAGTGTAACACCCCAGCCCATCACTGTGCACTTTGTGGCTGGGAGGTGACACCACGATCCTGCCATCCCATTTCAACTGGAGGGTGCTGGTGGCAGGGCAGGGTGGGATCACCAAGGCTGAAAGCCTGTTACAGCAGCCCATCTGTCACATATCCTTAATTAGTGCAATTCCCATGGAGCCGTAATGAGAGTTATCCATCCTGGCTGAAACTTGGTGCACGTTTCAGAGTTCCTCCCACGAATCATCACATCACAGGAGACCTCAGAGACAAAGGGAAGCACAATTCATATCGTCTTGGGCCATCAAAAATGATTTAACTTAGAATCATAGAATGTCCTGAGTTGGAAGGAACCCACAAGGACCATTGAGTCCAGCTCCTGGCTCCAACACGACCACCCAACATCCAAACCCTATGTCTGAAAGAGTTGTCCAAACACTTGTTGCCCTACAAACTGCTCTGTTTGCAAATATTGGCTTATGGTAGTGGGAGGACAAAGTCATCTGCAGTCACTGTTCTCACAGCAACTGGTCCCGTGCTATGGGTTAGAAAGGCTCCACAACCTCAGCAGCATCCTACTGGGATTGATTAGTCTGGAGGAGGCTCAGGGGAGACCTTGTTACTCTCTACAACTGCCTAAAAGGAGGTTGTGGTGAGGTGGGGGTCGGCCTCTTCTCCTGGGTAGCAGCAGTAGGATGAGAGGGAATGGCCTTAAGTTGCGCTAGGGAAGGTTCAGGTTGGATATTAGGAAAACCTTCTCTGAAAGAGCAGTCAGACACCCCAGGAGGTGTTCAAGAAACATCTAGATGTGGTACTTAGGGACACGATTTGGTGGGTGATATTGGTGGTAGGTGGGCAGTTGGACTAGATGATCTTAGAGGTCTTTTCCAACTTTAATGATTCTGTGATTCTGCTGGCCTCTTCTAGCCCCTATTTGTGAGCTCACTAAGAAGCATTTGTAGTTGAAGTCCTGTGTTCTCTTTCTCTGTGTCTGTGCCTGAAGATAGTTCTGTCTCACTCTAAAACGTAGGTCTTTTAGCCTGATAGTCTGTAATTGAGAGTCATGGCGTGCCTCAGACTGTTCTGACAGCCCCATTTTACACAATTACATGTTTACAGATCTGACTGCTCCTCCTGATGCACTGTGTGTTATCTGTGCACAGTAATTATAGCATAATAGAATGTACGCACATGTGAACATCAAATGACGTGTACCAGGGTCAGAAAATGATTTTACCAACAGCCCTTACACGTTTATGCTGTTTTACAGCAACTTCACTCACTTTATTAGGTTATTAAATTGGATGTGTTTTCTAAGGATCACTCTATGGACAGAAACCAGCTGTCTGGGACAGAAGATAGCAGTAATCTGTAATTCCTCATTTCGACTTTTAAGATTAGGAGCTGAAAAAGATTTTCTACACAAATGGAACTATACAGGGATTTAGGTTTAGTTTGGGAGAATGTAATTCCTGGTGTCAGAAATGGTTGAGGACATTGAAACAAATGCTCCCGCTCTTTTGAGCATAGGAATGAGATCCTTAATGGAGGTGCAGCATCCAATTTACCCAAATGTGCTGCCTCCAGCAGCACAGCCTTGCTGCTCACGTCTGGTGTGATGCAAATCCATTTCCCTGCTAACCATCAGTTGATGGCCAAAAGAGGTTGATGATGGGAAGCAATTCAGATATCTGCTTTTCATCTGTATTTACTCTGGAAAGTCTTTTTGTTTTCCACCAACACTTTCTGCAAGCATCTCTCCCTGTAAAACAAACCCACTGAGCCTCATCTCAGCCCTTCAGAGAAACACCGGTGCCTACTGAAATTGTGGTGCAATATCCCTGCTGTGAGTACCTTCAAGGACACTTGCTAAACTTTCTGTTGTTTCTTTTCCTTCAGCTCTGGCTCTGAAGGCAAGGTGTGCACTCGTTAATTACTAGAGGCTGGAGAACAGCTGATTGTTTGATCACTTTTTCTTGCCTTCCTGAATAGCAATATTAGCATGCCCCAATTGAGTTAAGTTTTTCCGCCAACTTGCTAATGAATGCGATTAGGTTGCAACTGCATGTAGCTTAACATCGCCTGCCTTAATTTGTAATCTAGATCTCAAAAGTGCAGTAAATTTACACTGGCAGCTATTTATATATGGATCTTTGTGTTCCCCTGCAAATAGCTGTAACACAGCAGCGGGGACGTAGCTGTGTTGGTGCCAGGGTCATGGCATGAATGGCAATGAGCTTTCTTCCATGGCAGTGCATGCCTGAGGTCAGCAAGCAGGTGAAGCGATAGTGCTCAGGTTGCTCTCTGATATTTGTGTGCTTGCTTACCTGTCTCATGATCTCATTGTGACTGGAGTGACAGAGTGTGGTTAAAACTCAACCCAACTCAATAGCATCTCAGGTCGACTTCAAGCTCTATGTGAAAATCAGTAGAGATCCCATTCTGTTTCCTATAGGTTACTTGCACACACGGCAGAAAAAACATGTCATTGCTTGGCATTATTTGATCTCTTAATTTACAAATATCAGGTGCTGAATTAGCCATACTAACTGAAATCTCCATGGAGGTCCACCTGAGTCAAGTGGAAGATGTGCATCTTTTTATTGGAGATCCATACATTAATTCTCTTCCTGGGGCTGTCAAACCAACAGTTTTACCCATTTCTCAATTTCCTTTGCAGCACAACAGGTTTTCATTGCAGTAGGCTGATAAGGAACAAGAACCTTCAGAGGAGACTTTGTACTTATTTACTCATTGCTCCTAATTCTGGCATGGCCCTGGGCTTACAGTGTTTGTCCTCAGAAAAGGGAAGGAACAGGTAGAGATGGGTTTACTGCAGAATACAGTTAGTCTCTAATAAGTAAAGAAGAGAATAATTTAGAAAAAATGATACTTGACTTAATGGCTATGTTTTTTCTCCCAAACCAATACCATGAAACTGTAATCCTCATTAAAGAGTTGTAAAGTTGCCTTAAAGTGTCACAGCACATTGATGCTTTCTTCTTTCTAGTGCAATCACCCCCTTTTTTCCTACAGCTGTGGGTTTTTTATGTCCTGGTGCCCTCTGGGCATCACTGCTCATACAGGAATGGCAGCAAGTCTCGAGATTGCCCTTGGACCAAATCTTTCACAATATTGGGTTCAGAATTAAAATATGGCAAGGAGGGTTGAGGGGTGAACTGCTGGGTGGGACATTGGCTGGGTTGGAGAGGTATATGTCTCTGCCTCAGATTTCTTGGCCCATGTTGTCTTATTTCTTACTGTAAAATGGAAGTGGTGTTGGCATGTGATGGAAAGAATGTTGCCCTTAACATCCCATCCTTGGGACCTGAGATGTCTGAGTGTGGTCCTACATGCTCCTGGAAGCAGTACCTCCATCAAGCCCCTCTGTTTTGGGGAACCCCAAGGTGGGCCCTGGACTTAGCATCTCTTCATTTGCCCCAATGTGTTTTCTGGGGCAACCAAAAAACAGTTGATTGGCCGTGCCCCTGTTTGCACACCAGAGGCAATTGGATCAGTTGGACGATGATGAAGGATCGTGCCATCTGTCTGCTCATTTAATGGAGTGTCAGCACGTAGCAAATAGGAAGTAATTGGATTGACAGACACAGAGCCACTTAATGGACTGTTGGCTATCTGATTGGGAAAAGCAGAGGAGCAGAGAGGTGCAGCAGAGCTAATCTGATAGTGTCTGTTGTTGCACACAATCTGCCACACAAAATTCACGGGCTTTGAAGCTGCTGGCTTGCCGGAGTTGTAGCTGGTTTCCATCCGCTCCAGATCTATCCTCGCATTCGTGTTACAAATCATTATAATGCAATCTAATGAAAAACAGTTTGCATAAAGATGGTACCCATTTATAAAGCTGTCACCACAGCTACTCTATTAATAGAGCCATTTTGAAGATTTATAGTCGGCATATGTTACTTTTTACGGAGGCCAGATTGAGAGCTGTGTGGTTGGAACACGTAGAATGTGCCACCAGATCACATTTAAAAATAATATGAATAATAAGTTAATTTTTACAAAGCTATCGTACTCGTAAAAGAATGTGAAGTTCAGGCAGGGGGTATCACTATTTCAGTGATGGTCAACAAACTGAATGTAATATGGCATTAAAGGAAATAGGATTTAATAATATGAGAAGCTGAAGTTAGTGACTCCCTATTTCAGATCACTTTCTGTAATAGGAAGGCATTATATGATGGTTCTGCTATCATCTTTATTGATGCATGATGCTCAAGTGTTCTACACACACTTAATGAAACCTCCCAATATTTCTATGCAATAGGCAGGAATTCATTTCAAATCGATCATGGAGATTGGTTAAAGTTATAATGCCTTTCAAGCAAGGCTGTGTGCATTTTCTGCCTTGCAGAGGATCAGATACATCACTAGCAGTGAAGCTGTGCTCCCTCTCATTGAACCATGGGAAGTAAAGTGCTGTATCTATTCATCCAGTAAGTTACAACCAGAAGAAGCAGTGGGATCCTACGCATTTAACAATCTCATGGTCCGTGCTGGGCAGAAAGGACTTCTAGGCACACACGTGCCCTGAGTTCAGGTAAAATAAATGCATTGCAGAACTTCTATATAGAGAGATTGATTGACCGTGGATAGTACATTTATCTTCTGGCTTCTGCAGGATTGGATTTAAATTACAAATGGATCAACAGTGGGTGATTTAGTTCAGTGGTCATTTTGGATTATCATCTCCATCATGAAGCAATCTTGTAACAATGAGGCAACGGGCAGGCTTTGCTCGGTGTCGGTCTCATTTTGACTTGAAGCGGGTGGTTTCGGGGACTGAAGAGATTTGGCAGTGCAGTTTTGGGAGAAGAAAAAGGTGGCTGGATATAGAAGTGGTGTTTACCCAGTTTGATGTAAACTTAAAACATGTAAATTAATCTTGCTTTTCTTGGTGTTTTCTTTTTTTCGGTGACGAGTGGTAAAGCAGTAGCTTCTCAAAGCTGGGTTTCAGGCTGAAGGTCAAGCTTGTTGCCTGGTCCCTGAGCTGTACATCACAGCTCTTGCTGTCCCCAATAGCTGGAGGTGCAGCCCTTGGTTTTTCTCTTACCTGGGTGTGCACAGCTGTGGTTTGTTGGCATCTTGATGTTCATAGAATCATAGACTATCCCAAGTTGGAAGAACCCATAGGGATCATCGAGTCCAACTCTTGCCTCCAAACAGGACCACTCAAAATTCAGACCATAGGACTGAGAGCATTGTCCAGGTGCTTCTTGAACTCCAGCCAGTAATGATACCATACCCTTCTGCAGTTTTGAGGATCTTGTGTTTTCGAAGCATTCTTCTCTTGTGATTGCACCCCTACAAGCACTCAGCACTGCTCCTGTTTCATTAACAGAGAAACTGAGACTCTTAGTATGCTACTCAGTAAATTAGGAAGAAACAGACATTTGACCACAGGTTTCCTTCTTTCAGCTTCACATTGTAAAGAGCTGGTGCCTGCTCAAAAGGATTGAAAGAAGGTTCACGACATATAGGGAATAAAGCTATGTTATGTTTGCTCTCAAAATGAACTCAAAGGCCATATAGCGTGGTTTGGAGTCTGTAGGGGGTGATGGAACCGAAGTGGAAGTCAACTCACAAAAGCATCTGTGTAGGTTGGGCTGATACAAGGCTGCATTGCATGGTGGTACACATAGGATAAATTTCTCCAAAGTGCCACATCCCTCCAGTACTTTTTGTGGGCTCAGAAGGAAACGAAGAGGCCAAACAGCAGCCACGTTTTGCTTATAGAAGACAGGCCAATCTTCTCATTACTCAGTGTTAATAAGCATTGCCTTCTAATGCTTGTTGCTTGAAATGTGACCCTTAGGGTGTTTTTTAGGTTGGTGCCAAGAGTCACTCCAGCATTCAACCACATTCCAAACAATGTTATTGTCAGTAGTTAGGACTTTTTGCTTGCTCATTATTGTGAATAATCAAAGTGTCAAGCAGCGATTCTGTCTCTGTAGTAATAAATGAGGCGCTGCTAAGCAAATTAGAACACTGCTATTGATCACTTCTTAAGCAGCCATTGCAGAGGGGCTGCACAATGAGAAAATGTTATGGAAAGCAGATCAAGGAGAGGTCTGACAGTGAATCCTATATCCATGCAATATCCTATATTGCATTTACAGCCAAGTTGTGGCGAGTTCATGCCTACCAGCCACATGTTCCTGGCTCTTTCTGCATGCCAAGTAAACCATAGGCATGGCTTACAACAGGGATAAGAACATATCCAACCACTTAGCATATCTTGGTTGAGCAGTCATAACACTGGAGAGCATCTCTCTGTACCAAGCAGGTGGAATTGATTTTGCACAAACACAGAGATACCACCCTAAGCTATAGCAGACAAGTTGCATTGCAGGATGTGTGAGTGTTCCCTGCACTCACGGGAAGGAGAATAAATCCCCAAACCCTCCACCAGCTGATGATTCTTCTTCTGGGTACATCCACATTACTAGAACAATCTGATGTGATCCACAGTTGAGTTACACCCCTTTTGCCTGCCCTCAAAGAGAAGCAGCTGTGCTGCGTTCGCTTCAGAAGCTGCTGCTCTTGGGTGTCCCAGATGGATAAATCCAGATCTGTGGCACTGGTAATTGCTCTGTTTCATCTGCAGGAAGGGAAATAACATCTTTGTGAGAACAGCGTCTAGAGATAGAAGGGGAATAAAGATAGATTTTCAGTGCTGTAAATTCAGAGGCCAATAGACTGCTTTTTAACTCTGCAGAAGTGAGTGCCAGTGGAGGTAATGCCTTTACAAATTTATAACAAGGCTCAACATCTACCCAACTTCTATTTCTAAGCAGTGTAACATAGCACCATTCCAGTTGTCTGTACAGTATATTTTCCCATGTTTTCCCCCCAGGACTGTGATGTTGCTATGCATTTCATGCCTTCCATTTCATAGTAGCAGCTCTGAGTTATGCCATTTTATTCCTCTGCAAACTCAATTTCTCAGCGAGGATCACCAAGCTCCAGGCTGTTCCTCACTTAGATTTACCACTTCTGGAGAAACCACGTCCGGATATTAGCAACGTTTGGCAGCTCCCATGTGGGATGGAGATGCAGCCACATCCCCAAGCTTGCTCATGTCCTTGCAAGAGATGAGAGGATGGAGGAGATGAGATGTGAGCATCAGCCAGCCCATTGCACCAAAACTTTGTGTCAGGTGGGCTCTTGCTGATGTTGGCTGTGCCTGAATTACATTGTGCTGGCTTTGTTGAAGGAATCATCACTCCTGCAGATGAGATTTCCCTCTGACAAGATGAAGCAAGGAAGAGGCTTTTACAGTGGTGCACCCACACATTGCCATTACACAGCTGAAGCAGAGCAAAAGGGTGTTTTTACTCATGTCAGTGCTGGTGGGTGTTAACAAAAATGTTCACTTAGAGAAGAGCTTAAACCTTTATTCCTGCTGTTGTCCCCTACAAATAGCTCCCTTTGTACTAACTTTGTACAGAAGCCTGTCTATTATCTTGTTTATAGTCACAGTATTTATCAACAGCATGCTCCTCAGAGAAATACCAATGTTGGGGTGACTGATAACGTAACCAGAAAAATTCCTGTGATCAAGTTTTTACACAAAGTAATGTGCATTCTGTTACTTCAGTTCCTACTTCATTGATCTTCGATAGCAGATGGTCTTTGGTCTTTGTGCTGCACTGGGTGTTTTAACATAGTTGTGTTTATTGAATTCTGCACATGTATAGTGGTCAGTACCTTTTGGTTTGGGAGTTTCAGTTCTCACTTTGGCAGAGAAGAGAGGAGTCAGAGGATGGACCAAACTGCGGGATGGATGAGAAATAGGTTTTATTCCAGCTAGAACAATATGTAAACCAATGGTATACTGTAATAACAGCTTAAAAGCAGTGGTACCAGTTTGATTGCAGATAGCTGTAGAAATTATCTCCTTGCTTGGCCACGTTACCACAAAGGCAATAAATTAGGAATTAGAGTTGTGCCCTGCTGGTTATCAAAGAGAATGGCAGGAGAACATCATCGTTGGCTGTCTCATCTGCTGACCCTTTCCTGAAATACCCAATTTTTGGGGTAGGCAGCTTTCTAGACAGGGAATGGACAACGTGGGGACTTTCAGCTGTCCTCAGTTTGAACGTGCCTTCAAACCTTCAAGAACCTAAAATCAAGGATATTTTATCTCTAATTACCTGAAGTCTGAACAACCTGTTTGGAATTTGGCTTTCTGTCCATAACCAGTGCCTATGTCGAAAGATTTCAGATTTTTCTTAATATTTCCTTGCTTCCTGGAAGCTCACCAAAACATTTATTCTTATTCAATTACTGAGAGAGAAAACAGCAGTTTAGTGTCATGTGAAAATTAAACAAATTGAAATATGAATTTGGGCTGAATGTCTGAAAAAAATTCTTAATAGGGTTTGGAATTTTTTTCTTTTTGCTGTCAATCATTTGTTTGAGGAGGAAATTTCGGGTAGTACTATCATCATTTAAAAAATGAGGAGTAGATGTTGTGCAATTTCAATGACACGTCTTCAGTTTCTTTTAATGATATTTTAGAGGAGATCTAATACCAAGAAGACAGAAGAAAGCCCAGGGAAGGTGAAAGTTGTAGGTTTCTAAATCAATCCATGTAACATTTTTAGGTTTTATGGTTTTTATTACACACTTTCAGCCCAGGTAAGACAGTCCTCATAGGCAATTAGGTTGTGAGTTAGAATGAATTAAATTTTCTAAAATGGTTTGCCTTTTTTTTTTTCTTTTTTAATCCAAATGACTGTCATTTACAAAAAGATACTTCATTTTACCGAAAGTGCTTTTCTGTCTAAGGGGAATGCTTAATTGCAGCCACAAATCACCTCACATGCTTTCATAGGAAGATAAAACAAGTTAAAAATTGTGCATCATTTTGAAAAGGCAGGTTGTGAATTCGGTATGAGATGCAGATTTCTCTTTTTTTCCTTGTCTGCTCTCTCCAAGAACTCCATCCTAGACAGATGTCTTGCAAAAGTGTTCTTTGGGTGCTCTTTGGGACATCCCAACAAGACTTGTTAGGACGTGAAACCATTGCCATGGCTGTCTACGGAGTGGCCATCATCCAAAATCTGGTGACACACCTCCCACTGCGTTTTTGTTCAGAGAACATCTTCACGTTTTGTGGGTCTGAAAGCTACGATAGTTAGGATAAATAAGTGTAATTGCTCAGCATTAGGGGAATTTTCTATCCCAAATGTGCCATTTGGCTCATTCTCACACATTTAGAGAATATCCCCCATAGTATGTTAACCTTTATGGGCTGTTCCTCAGTTTTTGTGAGCCAGTGAGTGATGATTTTAAATGCAGTTGTTGATACTGCTTCAGAAACCCTACTAAATTACAACGGAATGGTTCTTTTTCTAGTAGAATAATCGAAGCAAATGGAATGTGAATCAAGGCTGTTCCTCCAAGGCCTTCTTTATGGCCTATTTTTACAGTGAGCTATATCTCAAGTTTCTCTCTTTGGAAAGCAGAAAGAAAATAGTGCAGGATAAAAGGCCTACATGACACAGCTGTGAGATTTTTGATTATTGGGTTTTATGCACACACAGATATGTCTAAAACCCATTGGAAGAACCACGCATGCATAAAGCGTCCAGATTTCCCAAAAAGTTTTCACTGCTTTTATTTTTACACGCTCTATGCTGTATCGTTGAGCAAAATGTAATTCTGTTCACGTATGCTGGTACACACACAGACATAAACGTTGATCTCTGGGATAGCCATGGGTCAAATTGCTTTTCTGACATCTTAATAGTTACATAGATCACTTGTATGAGTAAAATGGGAACATTTTTGGAATGTACTTTTAGAATACTTCTCTTAGATGCTGATTGTTAAACGTCTTTTTCTGTGTAACATTGGATTATGTTAGAATAAGTTAACCAGAAGTATTTGAAATTTAAATAAATAAATAGCACAGGGTGTGACTGTGAATGTGTCTGCGAAGCAGAAAATATAGAATATCTGTTAGGTCTGTAATGCTACCCAGTGCTCCCCATTTACAAAACTTTGTAATTTGACAAGTCTTTAATTGCCAACTGGGGCTAGATTTATTTTTAGAAAACTATCTCAAATACTTATTCTTTCTTTCTGAGGAGAAGAAGAAATACATTGCACGTGTTAGCAAATTCTGGTGAACTTTGCTTTGGAAAACCTTCAGGCTGAGAATTTGCATCTTCACATTTCTCAGTAAGAGCTGTTGTGTAAAGGTTGTGCCTTTTGCCATTCCTCTGAAAATACACCAAAATTTGGCTTAAGTTATACAGCTTAGAAGAAGTGCTCTGCTCACAGCCTTGTAAAAAGATTCTGGTTTGTAATGTGTGAAATTCTTGATGGGCACAGTTCTGCTCATAAAGAAGGCTGAGCTAACTACAAAGACCCTGCAAAGTCCTGAGCTAAGGACTGCCTTCTCTTACAAGATTTTTTGAACCTTGTCATGGTCCTGAGACAAGACAAGAATCTGCTGAAAAGAGCAATAGTGTGCTGTTGTGTAATTAATAATTATACTGCAGCATCGTGCCCAGCAGGCCAAATGAAGGTGACACAAAGTGACTCCAATCTTTTCTTTCCCAAACTCTTCGGTTTGACTTTGCATTCTTACTCCTCCTAAGAGGTGCATTAAATTAATGTTTTCTATTAGGTTAGTTTATTTCTAATGGCATTCTTAATATTCCTGCTAATACGGAACCTGTGCGGTGCATCCGTGTTGCAGTGTAACGTGGTAGGAGGAGTCTTGGTGCATTTATATTTGCAGCCTTCTGATGCTTGCTCAGCCACTCTGGTAGGATGTTCAAAGGGATTTTCCCCTTTCTAGGGTGAAGACTGAGCTGCACAACTGCTGCCTTGAGTGCTGTAATTGCTGAGCAGGTGCTGGGACCCCCAGCAGTTAGGACTCCTGGCTGGTGAAGATGTAGTGAGGACAGGTCATCCTTGAGCTGCAATCCATCATAGCAAACTGGACCCCAGTCCCCCTTCTCTTGAGCTGTACTATGTAGTGATTCGGTTGTACCCCTGGAGTATGAAATTTCCGAACATTTAGCACTGCTCCCTACTGCAAGGGATGCTCTGACATCCATGCTACATCTTACTTTTCCTTTCCTCCACTTCCATTTCCTTCAGTAGAGATCTTCTGATTAAATGAAGACTTCAGAAATTATCTGTTTTTCGTTACCATTATCATTTAATCAAGCTATCCTTGAGCATTCAAACTTAAGGCCTCTCATCCATATCCTCTCATCCTCCATGCCATCCACAGTTTCATTCTTAATAACTTTCTCCTGCTATCAAGTTTAAATCTGCTTTCCTAAGCTCTTGACCGTTTGTTCTTTATCACAAGTGTTGCTGAGCACTCATAAAATCTTCTCTCGCAGAATTATTGCTATCTAGCAGCTTTCTCCTGAGCTGTGATTACTTTATAGTTTGTATCAAGTAAAATAAGGATATCTTTGATTCTTACTGGTATGAAGTGAACCACTGTTGTCTTGTTTCTGCCAAGAAATTAAAGGCTGTTGGAACACGTAAATGACCAGAACTGAGTTCTCTAATGAAGATGAAGTTTGCTGGAGATTGAAGCATGGGTCTTTAGGGGATGTCTGAGATGGTGATTAATGCTGGGCAGTAGTAGTCCAAAATTCTTGATTACACCTTTTGCTAGCACCGACCTTTCCTATGACCTCGCACAAGCAATTTGGTCTCTGGTTGGGAAACATCACCACACTGTTGCAGGATAAGGAGTTTATTGTAGATCAGCACGTCTGAGCTCCTCTAGTTTGCTGCTAGCTTGTATGTGGCCATTCTCCTTCTGGAAGTTTTCTTGCATTTCTGTTGGCTTAGCTATGGTTAAGCATGAGCTGGTTTATCGTGAGCTGCTCCCTTCACTGAAAGCTGAAATTCAAATTGCTTTGTCTCTCCTTTCCCATCTGAAAGAGGTCTAGTGGAATTTGGCCACGTGGTGCAGGTGTTCTAAGAGTTAATTCACTTTTCTTTTTTTAATAAGTTTTGTGCATCAAGAGCACTGTGGAAATAAGGCTGAAAAAAAATTAGAGACTATTGCCAATGTGTTGGCAGACATGGAAAAATGCAGTGAGCCAGTTGAATGAGGTCCCATCAACCTTGACAGCGTTCTCTTAAGGGCATCAGTGGTTGTCACTCGAAGCTGGTGACATTAAATCTGTTATTTCAGAGATAAGCTTGGTGGGGGTCTCTCTGCTCTCTTCCCAGATGACTCTGCAGTTTCCCTGTTTGATAAAGCCTATCCACGTTGCCATCTTTTGCCCTTCTCCCCGTGCAGCATCTCTCTTTGGAGGGGCAGTTTTCAAACTTCACTGCAAATGGGTCCCTCTGCCAAAGCAATAACTGCACCATCCCGAATGTGTCACTCTGCTCTGATGGAGTCAACACTGCAGAGGCGTTAGGGAGGAAATTGTTTACATTTGAAAGAAATCATGCTACTAAAATCAAGAGGAGCTCTGCAGTCAGACCTTTGAAAGGAAGCTGTCTCCTCTTGGAGTGCTGAAGGAAGAGGTAGTAAATTACGGGCTGTTAAGCAATCCTCCTTGAAATGTTTGGGAAAATGCTTAGTGCTGAGTCATCCCTTGTAAATGCTGACCACTCCGGAACTGTTAAAATATGCTTCAATTGCCCAAAAAAATCTTTTCCTAGTGAAGAAGAGGTGGTGTTCTGGGTGCAGAGGATGTTGCTGTGTGTACTGGGAGATCCAGGTTCGAACGCTTCTGTTCCTCATCTGTAAAACAAAGAGAAAAACAATCCCAACTCATCCAGGAGTGGAATTAAGATATGACAGAGTGCGAGGCACCTGCATGCAGTGATGGAAAGGGCAATGCAAATACCATCCATGTTTCTGTCTTTTGGACAGAATATCTCAGTCCATTACGACCCTGGTATTCAATACGTAATTATGTAAATGTATACAAATTTGAAAGGAAGACTAATTTTGTTGCCTCGAATGTGAATGAAAGAAATGATGAGGTAGTTTCTAGAAGCAACTCCTATCTGGTAAACAGATGGCATCATTGAGATGAAGATATTTTGCAGGAGGAGATGGCAAACATTCTGTGCTAAAATATTCCCAGAATTGGTATGCCATTCTGCATACATGGGAATGGGATCCTAGAGTGAAACAATAATGCATAATAAAAATAGAGCGTGATACAGACATACATAACGCAGGATGATATTGACATATTTTCCAGTGCTTCTTTTTTTGATGGTGTCTCTAGATTTTAAGCTATTATATACTTCTGTTCATTGTAGAGATGGGGAATTAACCTGTAGCAATCAAGTGACCAACTCCAGAAGTTTACCTTCTCAAAGTGGTTTCTGATATGCTGATTTTTTTATGGGGGTTTTATTTTAAATGAAAAGGTCTTTCCAGTATGTCTCAAGTAGAGAAAAATCAGTGATTTTTGGACAGATAGACAGAAATCGTGCCTGAGTTGTAGATTTCACGAGTTCCCCGTGTTTGTCTGTTCTTCTCCTCCAGCCATCAAGTCTGTCTCACCATCTGTTGGCATTTTATGTTTTTTTGAAGGCCACCCTATCAATCTCTTCCTCTCTTCACACCTCACGTCATAGTCTGTCTTGTCTCCCCCACTGCTGGTGCTTGGCTTTTGGATGTAGGAATAACATAAGCAACCCTCACACATTTCACTACATGGTTTGACTACGCTGAATTCTTCATTTCGTGTTTTCCAGATTCATCAAGGAGATAGAGCACGCCATGGAGCTTGGCCCAAACAAACAGTGTCCGCTCCGTGAGTTCCTCACCATGTACATCAAGAACATCTTCCTCAATCAGGTCCTGGCTGAGATCAATAAAGAGATTGAAGGAGTCACAAAGGCATCTGACCCCCTGAAGATATTGGCTAATGCAGATACCATGAAGATCTTGGGTGTGCAGCGGCCTCTCCTGCAGGTAGGACCTGGATGAGTTGCCAGCAGCCTCCTTTGCTGTCCACCTAACCATGACCTATATCTGACATGGACCCACACAATTTGTCTCAACATTGAGTGTCAACTGCAGTCTATTGCTTGTAGTGTAACCTTTCCTCTTTCAATTTCTACACCCAGATGTGTAGGTGAGTACGTTGCTCTTGCTAAATACCCCAAATACACAACTGATGGCATCTTTGCATCTTGCCTGACACATACCCATTGTTAAAGCACCTGGCAGCCATTGTGACGAGAAAGCCCTACTGTAAGAGCTAATTTTTAAGGGTTTTGATGATGTGTGTCTCCCGTGGACACGTGCCAGGCTCCCAAAGAGGAGCAGAGATGAGGTGTGCTGCCTCCTGAGTGCAGTGTTTATGATTCATGTGGTGCTGTTGCAGCGAGGCAGCTGTATTGCTTCCTCAGCCAGATAAGAGAGATTTGAGAGATTTGGCTTTGAAGTTAAGAGTATTTATATGAGAAGTCTCTTATGAAACAGCTTTTTAAAGCTCTGATGTGGAGTAGTGATAATAGCAATAAACACACTTCTCATCCTAACTACTTGGGTAACGGGACAGTTCAGAAGCCTCAGAAAAAATCCTGATATTATACTTGTTGCATGGGACTGAAAGAAGTGAATTAACAGACTCTTGCTGTGATTTGGGTCAAGCTCTTTTAATCCTTCTAAATAATTCCCTCTTATCTATAACTTCGGCTCTTTGGGAATGAATAATATTTGTGATGTTCTTAGGAAACAGTACACATCTCCCAAGATTTGTATGGCTTCTTTGAACCTTAGTTTATATCTGCAAAATATAATAAGAATATTTTAGCCATATATATAAGTAGTCATTTCAGTTATTATTTGGGAGAAGTTGCTAGGTTTTCTGCACGTATTAATGGTTACTAAAGCTGTGCTTATCTGGGTGTTTTGGCTTTGGGCGTGTTTTTTTTTTTCAGAGACAAAGCAAAATTAGATTCCAGCTGAGAGTTTTTGAAAGCCTTTAGAGGGGAGCAGGTCCCTCAGAAGAGGAACAAAATCTTCTGTACAAAGTTTAGAAAATCTCTGTGAGTTAAAATGAAGTTTGGGAGAAGCACAACATCCCTGGACTGTTTTCTTCCCAAGATACGGCTTTAACAGCCTTCTCTCAAGCTCCACTTCCAAAACCAAGAAGTGAAGGAGTAAAGCCTATTATAAATAATTACCAACAATAAAACAACTGTGTAAGCTGAGAACAGGGCATTGCCACAAGAGCACTTTATGGCTGGGTGTCTCGTGTTGAGCCCACTTTTGAGCTGAAGATGAATTTGATGACTTTTGTCTTTTTTTTTTTTTTTTTTCCCTTGGCACTGCTGAAGTATTGCCAATCAGGTATGAGATGTTACAGTGATACCACAGCAGGAGTGGTTATGAAACAACAGCTGAGCATTGAAAACAACTTTAATGAGAACAGAAGGAGTTTTATAGATCAAGAACTTGAGTGCATTGGCTGAGCAATGATAGCAGAGAAGAGAGTGGGGGGGAAATTACACAATGTACCTTTGTTTTGCAAGTTTTCTGCAACGCCAGTAATTCCTCACCATCGTGATTGCCTAGGAGAAGAGGAATAGGCCAAATGTGCAACACGTGTAGTAGTCTTCCAAACCTTCATTTTTGGGGAAGAATAGAAAAAAATTAATGTTAGGGGGCTTCCACAACAAGAAAAGTATCTGAAGATTGAAACTGTGAGTTACAATTAAAAGCAGAACTCATCTCTTTCGTGGCTTGAGGGCTCCACTGAGGATGTTGTTTACAGTTTATTTTGAGAGATCTAGAAATAATTAAGTATATGGTGTTGTATTGTGTATTGTTTGCCTTTCTTTTGTTTTCTGTTCTGAGAATTAAAGTGATTGAGGGCCTGAACTCAGCCTGCATAAGCATCTGACCTTACTGAGAGCTGAAAATATTTTACAGCAATATTAGCACGCAAGCTTGGGAGCAGGACCATGAAGGCTGTTAACCTTGCAAATTTGTTCTGGATTCTTAACGCAACAAATTCTGTGTATTGTGGCTTCATTGGTAGCCATGAAAATGTGTTATGTAATAGCAGTGCATTTTCTTAAAGTTCATTTGGGGTTGAAGAGACAGAATGGCCTGGAATTTTCATGTCCAGTCCCTATAATTTATTTCTCGTGATGGATGGAAATCATTTTAAACTGGAATTATTCTTGGTCGAAATGTACGTGGTCAGAAGGTCTGCCTGTTCCCGACATTACAGAAGGGTAATTTTGTGAAAGAGAAGACAAATTGCTGCCTCTTTGAACCAAGCCATCCAAATAGCTCCCTAAAATAATTTTATTGATTTTGCATTAAAAGAGAAAGGGCTATTTCTACATTGACAGTGCTGGAGCCTGAATTCTTTGCCCTCCTCACATCATGGGTACAATGGAAATGGAGTGTGTGGTGTGAAAGATCCTTGTACCTCTCTCCCAGTGCTGTGTTACTTTTTCCTGCCTTGTGTCGTTCATGGAGGGGTTCATGGTTCAACCACCTCACTCCTTTCTATCCTGAAGATCTTTCTGAAGCTTCTGCAACAGGAGCCCCAGCTGTGATTTGAGCACGACTCAAGAATTTATCTGTTCCCACCGCACAAGCTGATAATAGCTGCTTTTTGATAACTATCAGTACATGCTCGAACTGAATTAGCTTTCAGATGAGAGGTTTGCTACCATCCTATGCCATCATATCCTCAGACAAATCCAGTTCTTTAAGGATTATGCTAAAAAAAAATAAAATTGCAGCTGCCCATTGTAAATAGTACATTTAACGAGGAGGATCGTCTTATTTCCCATTCTTCCAGCCTTAAATGTAAAATATTGTAAATTCCTCTCCTTTTAAGAGTGACTGAATAACCATGAAGCTAATTTGTTTCAGAATTATTCCACATTAAACTTTATGCTGTAATTGTTTAAATCAATACTAAATTAGGCTACAAGCAGCTCGACAGCTTCCCGTAGCCTGTTCTTGTATGTTTCATGTCAAAGTGATAAATCTTTCCAGCTAGGTGGTCACTACTAATTGTGGCCTTGTAAATGTATTGCCCTGTCTCCATCTAACATAAAGTGCACGAGGCTTCCATCTTTCCACCAGTAGGGTGGGGTTTTCCCTTAAAGCATCAATGTGACTGTTGTTTTTGTAGCAGAATCGTGTAGATGACAGGCATAATAGTTTTCTGGCAATGCTCCAGTGGCTGAAAATCAAGTAAAAAACTCCTTCAGAAGTCAGAGCATGCAGCTGTTTGCAAGATAATTACTTGCTGGAGCTAATTACCCCATTGCTAGCACCACTTACTCTACGCACGAAGTCACTCGCTTGTGACTTTCCAAGGAAGCATTGCTGGTGGCTTTGGCATGTTTTCTTTCTGTCAGATTGCTGGGTATTAAGAAGAAGAATGGTCACAGTGAGTGGTGTTTAAATGGCTCACCAGTAGCGATGGGTGCATGCTTTGATAGCAAGTGGATGTTATTATTTATTAGTGTAAACAAATTAGTTGTCTTTTCAGGCTGGCTTCCAGCGTTCAAAATCCGTTAGGGAGTCGGCCTGACTGATCAATTGGATTTTTCCCATTCAAGGACAAGTGTGGCTTTAGAGGCCCCACCTGTGGCTCTGGTCCTTGTATTTCAACTATTTTTCAGTGGCACAGTGTCTGGAATAGCATGAAGTGCTTTGCAGGTGTCTTGTGTGGTGTATTTGTTTCTTCTGTACAGCCAACATAACAAGAGGTTAAGACTGACCGAGTCAGTGGGAGAATTTCCAACTGGACCCATGTGATGAATCTTCTGTTTCATTTTGAACTGATAGACAAAATTATCTCTCTGTGGGAATCTGAATCTCCCTATTCCTTTAAATATTTCTTTAGATAATTCTTCCTCTGGGGGAAGCATTTAGAGTAGTTATTGCCTTTTGTGGAAGGCTTTATGAGGCTCCCATGTAAGTCATATGCAGATGTGTAAGTTCTCCACTGAGGCTGATCGAGAAGCTATAAGTTATATAAAAGCAATTGCTAGCTTTAGGCAAACCATTACGGCAGTGCTTCAATTTATTTTAAAAATCAAGCTTAACACACGCGTTCAGTAAAGCTTAGATAGGAGATAGCTTTAAGTTGCACACAGACATATTAAAGAAGCACTCCTTGCAGGCAGAATGATTTTCTTCCTCTCCAGAACTGGAAGAGCAAAGCCGCCTTGCCCAAACCATGCTATGGCTGTCACTCAGGATGGACCCAAAGGAAGCAGTTAAATGGCTCCGGAAGTCTCTTCCTTTGGTAGGTGCAATGTTGCATTGCAATTGGCCAGAATCTATATAATGCCTGCTTTTTCAGTGCTGAATCCAGGTTAATATTCTGTGTCTCTCATGACCTGAGGCTCAACACCAAGCTGGTCTTGGCGATGTGTTTTTTATCTAGAATGTGCGAGAATCGCTTTCCAATTTAAACAAACTTTTTGAGAGCAAGTAAAATCAGAGCTTATCTACGTAGAACACGCTGTGTTGGAAATTAACACCCCAGAGATATGTAAAAGCTTAAGTCCTGATTGCAGGGTACCCAGAACTGGGTAAAAATGTCTCTGATTATGGTCCTACCTGAAACTTGTTCTGTTCCTCTCACCCACTGTCTACCATGTGACCACAGTTTTTGGTCAATATCTGCTCAGTTTGGACTTGAACTTCATAAATGATGTATTATCAGTATTTCCAGATATATAATAACCAGTTTTTGCTCATAGGATCATAACAGTGTTAGTTGGAGAGGGACCTCTGGAGATTGGTCTCGTCTGTCTGAACCTCCAGCCCAAAACCAGACTCTGGCCAACACCGGGTCGGGTCAGTCCTGGCCTTTTTTCAGAATCACAGATTGCTTAGGTTGGAAGGGATCCCTGGAGCTCATCTAGCCCAACCCCTCTGTTCAAGCAGGACCACCAGAGCCACTTGCCCAGGGAAACAAGACTCTCAGTAAATTTTGAAAGCTTCCAGAGATGGAAATTCTCCGGACAATAGTTCAACGCTACTCTCCCAGACCACAATTTTGGGCTGCTGTCCCTTATTATGCGGCCTCACCTCAAGCGCTGGGTACAATTTGGGAGCCACAGTATAAGAAAGACATAAAACTATTGGAGAGCATCCAGAGGAGGGCTACGAAGATGGGGAAGGGTCTAGAGGGCAAGAGGTGTGGGGAGGGGCTGAGGTCACTTGGTTTGTTCGGCCCAGAGCAGAGGAGGCTGAGGGGAGGCCTCATGGCGGCCTCTACAGCTCCTCACAGGGAGCGCAGGGGCAGCGCTGAGCTCTGCTCTCTGGGGACAGCGACAGAGCCCGAGGGAATGGCATGGAGCTATGTCAGGAGAGGATCAGGGGGGTGTTAGGAAAAGGTTCTTCCCCAGAGGGTGGTGGGCATGGAACAGGCTGCCCAGGGCAGTGATCATGGCCCCGTGCTAGCAGAGTTCAAGGAGTGTTAGGACAACGCTTTCAGACACAGAGTTTGGATTTTGAGTGGTGCTGTGTGGAGCCAGGAGTTGGAGTCATGATCCTTGTGGGTCCCTTCTAACTCCCTTGATTCTGTGTGTCAGAGCTATGTTAAAATATGAAGCAGATACAGTAACCTAATGTCCACATTACATATTTCACACTTCTGCCTGTGGTTCTGTATTGGTATGTCTGATCTCTGGTTTAAACTATTGCAGTGTTATTAAAGTATACCTCCCTGTTTGTGCTACTAGGGTCAATCTAGCTGCAATGATCTCGACAGTACCAGAAATGAAAGTGTCTATAAAGCAGTTGTATCAATGTGTCTAATCAAAAGATGTTGGGGGAAAAACAGACCAGTTAATAAAAAGAGATCATTCAGTCTTGTATCTCTGAGCAATTACATTGTGCTTTTCATCAGTAAATCTTAAATATTTTTTCAAGAATTTAATTGGTGAAGCTTGCTATTCAAAGGTTGTCTTTCTAATGTGACTTTCTAAATCTGTGTCTATGTAGGGCATCAGCCAACATCATTCCTATGGTTCAGTGCTTCAAGGTGAATTCATGTCATTAGCTTCACTTGCTCAAGGCTGTTTTCTACTGGGTTATTTTTGACTATGGCACAGGCTGGGAAAGCTGTATTCCCAACATGAAGCTCTGGGTTTGAGCAAAAGTGATAACCATTGCTCTGAACATCTTTGGGAACTGGCAGCATCAAGTTGCAAAAGCACAACCTCCTGAGCTGCTGGTGGTGAGAAACCCATCTGGAACAGGGTCAAACCTTGTGTTTTCAGGGCAGGTTGGAGGGTGTAGATGGACTGCTGTCTGTTTTGATCTTGCTGTAGCAGGATTTTTGGTGGACAAGCAGGAGAGAAGTAATGGTTTCTGACACATGTGCTGACAGGGACAGAACCGCATTAGCACTCTGTCAATCTGATCTTCCAAGAGCTGCCTTTTTTTGAGATATATTTGACTTTACTGGCTATCAAAGGCATCCTCAGTTTTTGGTCTGTGTGGGAAGAGCAGCAGGCAGCCAAGAGAGAGAGGTGGATTGCTGCATGGCCAACATGAATCCGTGGAGATCAACTTCTCATAGGGAGCAGTAAGGGCATTAGGCCCTCAAGGTTACCCTGGGAACTGGAAAGAGTGCAAGGAGAGGTTGTTTTTGTCACTCTGAATTTTCTGTGTCCTTCTGTTTTTTCTGGATGTTAGTCTGGTAAGTGGGACTCCAGCCAAAAGCGGAAAGAGAAATGTTCTCCAATTCTTGCTCACTGGAAATGGCAGAAAACAAAAAGAGAAAGTTACAAAGGAAATAGCTGTCACTGTCTTCTTGGCCTCGAAGATTGACATCTCACTCGCGTGTCCTGTCTGTGTCATTGCAGTTCCCTGTAGAGCCTCTGGATTAATCCTGACTCCATAGATGCACTATGTTGAGCTGGAAGAGTTTTTATCACATTTCTTTTGCTCCTGAATTAATGCTCTTTTTAGGGCAATGGGAGAAACTATGTGCATTGTCTGCTTTCCTCTTTTCTATTCCTTTTGATAGGATTTTAAATTTAGTTCCTGCACTCATCACACACGCAACGCTCTCTGAATGGTGGCTGGAAGTCAACAGGAGTGTGCAGCAATTCAAGTCTACAGGATGTGTACCAGCACAGTACTGGGAGTGCCTCTGAGATGCTGAGCACATCAGCTCTGCTGCCATGATGAGAGAAGTACCCATATCTTACAGGATTAACCCTTTTAAGGGAACTTTGTTGTGATAGCATTCACGGTGTTCATCTTCACCCAAGACCATGCGACTGTTTTTCAGTGGCAGTTCATTGAGTAATCGCTGGACCAGTAAAACCACTGCAACTTCTCTCTCTCTTTTTTTTCTTTTTGCAGTCAGTTCTTTCAAAAATTGAGAATAGAGCAAATGTACTTATCCCAGCCTCGGTCACGAGCTTGGATTGATTATTTTAATTAGCAAAACAGCCCAGACTCCTTCACCAGTAGGATTGCGCTCATAAATCCTCATTTTCCCTCACATGGCTGAGCCCACATAGCTGGTGTCAGAAACAGCCCCTGTTATCTTTATGTCCAGAGGAGAAGCCATTTGGTTTGGCTGCACTCCTGCTTGTTTAAATCTTAAGCTGCACATTTCTCATTTGTAACCTCATTAAGCATCTGTGGCAGGAAAGCACATCCCTGGGATGTGGAGGTAGAGCTGGCCTCCTTGACCCAGGGGTGCTTCCAAAAAATAGGTGTGAAGGCTTAGATACAGCAATCACAAAAGCTCCACTTCACCCAGCTTTCAGTTTTCCCCTCCAGCTACTTTTTTTCCTAGGTGTTTCTTCATCTTAAATCAGTGTTTTGACTTTGCTGGGGTTGTTTCTGTGATCGATGACCGTATCTACAGTGTCCAGAAGGCTCTTAGCATCCACTTGTAAGTGCATACAAAGGCAAAGTCTGGTGAGCTGCGCTTAAAGCAAAAATGTATCACTCTGTGGCCAACAGCCCTCCAAGACCCTTAACTATCTTTTCACTAGGGAAGTTTAATTGCTTGCTTTTCAAAACTTGGCAGTGCTAGAATTTGGGGTGGTTTTTTCGACTGTCCATGCACCTGTTAGCTCAGGGTTGTGTCTCTCCATCACAACAGTGCATATTTTTTCCCTTCTCTTTGCTTGGTTTGCTTTGTCAATCCCAGAACAGTCTGTAAGGCAGTCTCAGGCAATGCACTTTATAGTTGACTTCAGGAGAAGAAACTTTCCTGCGTTCTTGCTGGGCTCATTGAAAGTCACATTCATTTTCATTCCTTGCATTTGAAGCCTGAGTCTGTTTCATTTAGGAAGAATAACTCTAATTTCTAGTTTTTGAAATGTTTTCCTAATCAGAAGTGCTGTATGAGAAG
The DNA here is from genome assembly GCA_013396635.1 of Penelope pileata. NCBI lineage: Eukaryota > Metazoa > Chordata > Aves > Galliformes > Cracidae > Penelope > Penelope pileata. The sequence continues at coordinate 411,662 of WBMW01004066.1, read as the reverse complement.
AGCCATCGCATTTTAAATAATTGATGGCTACTTTATTGAGTTGTCAGCACTAATTCATCCTCCTTTTGAAGTGCTTGGATGTTCAAAGGAGTAATCCTTTTACAACGTGCTCATTTTTTGAAGAAAAGTTCATTTTTATAATTACTTTTTTTTTTTTTTCCCCACAGTGGAGTGTAATTGTAGCTGTGTGGCGAGGGGGAGGGATGAAGTACCTTCCAGCTCATGCAGGCTCTAAAATGCCTTTATTACTACTTCTGCTGCTAATTTCTCTGCCTCCCTCCTTTTGCAGGGCTTTAATTATACCTGTTTTAAAAGTGCATTTTGAAATATGACACCTAGTTCTCGTAGAGAACAAAAGAGAGATTAATCTATTGTTAAAAGGAAAGGTAAAGAAGCTATTTTCTTTCATCAGGGCCACCCCTCATTGACAAGTCCCATTCAGTGGGAGGATTGCAGAGAAGTAGCTGTGATTTTGAAGGAAGGGACTTGTCAACAGAAGAATTAAAAACCGAAAAACAGATGCACAGATGCTGTGATCAGAGCATTCCTTCTTGCACATGGATTTCCCCTCTCCCCTCCACTGGCAACAAGAAAGGTTCATGTGAGAGTGTGTAAAGTTTGCTAGCAGCTTAAAGGTTAATAGCACTCTAACTTACATCTGGAAGAACTGAGAGAAGACAATAAATTAAAAGTTTCCCCTCTTAGTACTAATCTGTAAATAGACCCTTTCTGTTAAAACAAAATTAATAGTTTTGCACGCACATGCAAAGCAGAATGGTAAATTTTTTTTGCAAATGATCTGCTTTTGTGCTGTGATTTTTACATGCATGAACTTCACCATACAGAGGGTGAAAGCTCTTCCCTTGCGTCACCCACGGGCTGGGTCCGTAAAGTTGCTGGGTGGTGCCAGGTTCTGCAGCCCCAGCTGTGGACGTTCGGTGTCTGATCCAGAACCCGCTGGGCAGTTCCAGCCCGTAGGCTTGGCTCTCCTAATTAAAGCATTTGGGGACCTTGTGTCTCTGTAACAAAAACTGATACATGAAGTGAAAACACAGTAAATTGACAGAACTCTATGGGAGAGCCCTGCCACGGGCTGTGTTCTATTTTAATTAATTAAGTGCTGATTATAGCTGCTGGAAAAGGTAAAGACAAGAGAAAATTGAAGAGCATTGAATTTGTGAAGATGGTATCCCAGATTCTGATCTTGGCTGACCTTGAAGTCATTGGAGTTACAGAGGATTTCTTCCAGCACAAGTGAGATGAGATCTATCCCATTAACTCGGAACAATTTCTGTAGTCAGTCATTTTAAACACTAAAGGACAGGAGAAGATACGGTCATTCAGCTGCATCCGACTCCTGTTTGCATGAATAGCATCAGCCTCAATAACCTCTTGAGTTGCATACAATTAAAAGAACAGGCTTGAAAATGGAGCAAACCAAACATTTAAGCCACCAAGGGAGCTCTGCTTGTTGCAAAAGACTTCTAGCAAAAAGGCACCAAGATTTCTCAACTGTGTATTTTCTCCTTGAAGGATTGTGCCAGAAACCATTTTAAAGACAGGTTGGTGACAGGTTGTACACCCCTTTTTGGTTTTAACGCAGCATTTCATATTTAATTCCTGCTCTGATGTTTTCCATTGCACTTTGGTGGAATCAATGCAATCCCAAATTTCTATAGCAACTCCCTATCCTGTTTCCAGCCACTGCGATACTTCCACCCATGATGGAGGAAACCTACTCACCCTCAACTAACAATGTCATTTTGGTTTTGCCTGCTTTATTACCTGCTATCTACTCCATTTGTCTCAAAATCACTGCAGTAGTGTTTCTTTGGAATGAATGATGACCGACGTGTTTTCCCGTATTTCTTCCAGTTGTCCATGAAAGACAAAGGGGAAAAACAAACCCTTTGTTTAAAGTAAGTCAGCTTGCAGAGACTTTATTCCAAACTATTAAAAAAGAAAAAACAGAGAGGAAAAGAGAGAAGAGGTTATGATGAAGCAGCTGATGCTTTGAAAGCAAGAACACGCTGTTAGACGAGGGAAGAATATCTGTGACAAATGGGCTCAGGCAAGCAGGATCCACCCGCTGTTGAGTGTAAACCAATAAATAGCTGGAGGGTGTCGGGGCTTACTTGGTCTTATAGGTTCTTAAAAGTAATTTGGCAACACTTGCATGGTTTGTCAAGCCAACAGAATCTTGTTTAATTGAAACAAATTGCCCGCGTGTACGTAAATGCGTATTGAAGTTTCTGTATCGCAGTCTCAAACTGGTAATACAGCATGAGCATCTCTTAATTGCATTCGGCGTTGCATTTCACAGCTGGGCTGAAAAGAAGCCAGAAAAACTGCTTTCTATCAAGTCAGGTATCAAGTGAGGAAGAATAAGCGCTCCTGCTAATTTTTGCATTAATAATTCACCACAACCATGGCACTGGAATACAGAGAAGGGTCGGTTAAAGTTTTCAACAGGAGGGAAAGACTTTCCAGATCAAAATGTTGATTTGACAGTGAGCTAATGCAATGAGTTTGACATGGGAGTTGATAAGCAGATCTGTTTTGAGTGTCTGGAAAGATGTGAGCTTCAGAAATAAACTCAATTTTTGATATAATGGGAATAAGAGCTATCGAGCATTAGACAATCCAGACTGAAAGAGAGGAAGGCTTTTATCAGCACCTTGAAATCTTTTTTTTTCTGAATGTTGGTCTCAAACTAATGTGTTTTCATCAGCATTAAAAAGAAAAAAAGAAAGAAATAGCCCTAATGGAGCCAAGAAAGCACAAATTCATGGATAATCTGCATCAAGTTAGTGCTCTTGCTCCTTCATACTTGAATTAGAAAGGAAATATTTGGGGCTTGACTCAACACAGTGATGCCAAATCTGCAACAGCACAAAGCTCTCCAAAAAATATTTTGAAGTATGTATAGAATCACAGAATATCCCAGGTTGGAAGGGACCCTCAAGAAGCATCAAGCCCAACTCCTGACTTCACACAGGGCCACCTAAACATTAAACCTATGTCTGAGATCATTGTCCAAACTCTCCTTAAACTCCAGCAGACTCTGGAGTCTCTCTTTTCTAAATATTCAGTCACAGAGTCGTTCATGCAGAGATAAACCCCGCTGGTTTGAGCTGCATTCACTTCCATGCCATGTGCCTTTCCTCCAGACTGTTCCCCAGTCCTTCTTTTTGGTATTTTTGCATGACTATCAGCTTGGCTTTTTTCTTTCAAAGTGTGTTTCCACCCCGTATCATTTTGCTCTGATCCATATTTAGGTAATGAGAGAGGTTGTTTTCCCACCGATGAGGAAAATTATTTTAAATGTTTTTCTTCTAATAGATGAGCGAGTGTTGAAATTGATGTAATGAAATAATGACATCTCCTTGTGAGCGTGCTGAAAAACAAGCTCCTTGGCAGACTTTGCATTTTGCTTCTCGGTTTATTCCCCATGCACTTGCTCTTTTGCTTTGCTTTGCTCTTAAGAATCAAACAGCTCCTGAAGCCACAGATTGGTCTCAAAGAAGTAAGTCCAGTCTATCTCCACCACACCAGCCTCAGCCTCCAATACCAGATCTGTACTTGACAGCTTGTTTTTGCGTGTGGTGTTATATACCATTGCCTCTTCCCTTCCTTTTTTCCTCCTCTGAAGCCCCAGTGGCTGGTTATAACTTGTAGCAGTGCAATAATTAAAGGTTATTTATAGATTATTGCTCACTCGCCTTCGTTTAGTTACATCATTTCTTGCAGGCTTGGTGCTTCAAGAGAGATTTGAATGAAGGTGAGGATGGCTTGGTTGGCCAGTGGGGGATTTTCCATCCCAAGTGGGGGAAATCATAAAAGTCCTGAAATCATTCTGTTGGAGAGAGATAAATGACATGTTCAAGATCAGTATTTTTACCAGAGCAGGAGACAATGTGAGCAGGCAGTGGCATAATGGCTGGCAGGGAGCAGAGCATCTGGCTTAGGATACTGCTCCATTCCCATCCCTACCACTGTTATATTTTGTGCATTCAGCATTTTTAGGAGGCTGCTAAAACTCAGCTTTGGGTCTACATTGTGGGATAACATCCTCTGTTTGCACTGGACTCTGGAGAAGTGGAAGGAAGCTCAGATACAGCCAGTCAAAAAGTTCATGTCACCACAGGCAAGGAGCAGGTATTTACAGAGCAGCTTGACAGCTCTGTTTGTCATACAAGCTTGGGTCAAAATCAACTTGTTTGCCTTTTTTTTTTTTTTCCTGATTCAAGGTACTGACTCTGAGTTGCATCAGTTACTGGGGAAAAGGAGCTTGTTTCTTTTAGTCTGATGGCCCCTGGTGGTTTCATGGAGCTAGTCCACGTAGACAGAGTATAATATGGAAAAAAAATAGTAGCAGAATTTTGTGGAACTACTCTTAAGTCTTTGCTTTTGGAGATTTCATATCGACAGGTGAAAAAGCAATGAGGAAAATTTCCAGAGACAGGTACAAGTGGAGAAGGACAGTATTTGGGACCTGACAGCCTTGTGCTGGTTGACTTCTGATGAGAACATCTGCTCCAGGAGATGCCTTCAGCTGTCCAAGGCCTTTTCTCCCACCCCACTCACCACGTGTCAGACAACAGTTAAGTCCACAACGGCTTGCAGCAGCCATATCCTTGCAATAATTAAACAGAGATCGTTAGCTATGAACATTAGTTCATGCCCCTCAAGTTATTTTTCATTTAATCACATAAAAAAGCATTAATATTTAAGAGCAGTCCATTTTAAGCATCTTTATTATGGTAAAAGTAAGTGTCATGTCACAATTTGAAGTGTTTTTCACGTGTGTGATCCATTCTCTTCAATCAGATAACTGTCCATACCTGCTTTCTCGTAGCTTTCCCATCCATCTGTGATTGCATGAAGCCTCCAGCATCCTTCCTGCTTTATTTTTGTGTATCACTCTCATACGAAAGGAAAGCAGAAAGAGCAGAGAAACCTGAATACTGTAATTGCTTTTTCAACCAATTTTAGAGAGCTGCTGTAGGAACAAGAAACGAACATTTAAAAATATGTTTATGTTTCCAGCTTAGTGCAGAAAATTGCTCAGATACCTTTTCTGTTGTCTTCCAAATGTAGATATCCTTGGCATAGCAAATTATTAAATGGATGGTGGAAGTATTCAGGTAAAGCCAGTGGAAATTGGTCAGTACAGTGTACTTTCTTCTGACCCTTTTGAGACCTTTTGCATCTTTTGCTTTAAATGGATTGGCAGCATTTTTCTTGGTTGACTTTTATAAATTGATTCTGGGCGAGATACGCAGGGTCACAACACAGGATCAAAGCCTCACTTTCTTTATTCAGAATTTATTCTGGGGTTTTACTTAGTTAAGGGGTTCTCTGGAGGCAAACACCTGGATTTGTCCCGTTTTCAGCATTCATGAGCAGCTTTGTATATGCCAGCATCAGAAAATGGGAGAGTACATGTGTGTTGGTGATGGCCATGGGTCTACATGGTTCCTGGAATGGAGAAAAAATGTTTAAAGATTGGGATTTGGGGTTAAGGGAGAAAGTACAAGGGTTCATATATGTATAAAGGATGCGTTGCAGCCCAGTTTGTAATTGTCCATTTGAGTCTTCCTATGAGAAGGAAATTCCACAGACGGCTCAAAAGTCTGAATGTTGAAGGTTTCCAAAAAAAAAAAAAAAAAAGATTTCAAACAATAGTAAACTTCCTAATGCCATAAGCGACATCTACTTTGAGGAGTAGTAAAATAGCAATTTTAAAAATCCAGCAGCACAGCGTGCTGATGGTGGCTGGGGCTTGGTGCTTGGACCATGCAAAGGGAGAGCAAGGGAAGATGGAAAGCTTCAAGATTAAGTTGATGTCTGCCAGGACAGCTTAAGACTCAGATAATTGAAGATCTGCAGCTCAGGGCTAAGGTGTGTTGGCAGATGAAGGTGAATGAATCAGGCAGTACATGCCAAGCCAATGTTTGCCCAAAGCATGTCTATAAATATTATTTTTGTGAGTGCTTGCATCCATATTCATTTAACATAGGGATAATGAGATTTCCATGTCTCTTCTACATCCTTCACATTTAAGTCAACCATGTCAGAAAAAAAAGATTGAATGCGTTGTAGTTAATGTGGCTACGTTTTGAGTAACCACAGAATTTCAGAGCTGGGTTTTCAGAATTGTGTCATTCTGAGTGATTATTATTATTTCATGTATTTATTAACATGCAGATGAAATTTCTGTGCAGCTGTTTGAAAACATTTTGTGAAACTGTTAACACAGTGTTTGTGCGAGATGAGGTAATGTTTTGCTTTCAGTTCTTCTGATTTTATTAGAAACAAACAAGCAAAAAAGCATTTGATGTGGGTTCTGTTTGCATTTGCCAAGAATGTTTGTTACTCTGCTGCACAGCTCAAATAACACGACAGAAGGAACAGCCTGGGGGTCTCACTGGGGTAGGACAAGCTCTTGTCTTCAAGGGAGCCCCAGTATCACTCAAGGATTCTCCAGAGCTGAAGGAATTGTATTCAGGAGGACTTCAGACGACGCAGAAACACGTTCTGGCTTGTTAGAGCAGATGAACCATCACATTGCCCTGGTAATGAAATCACCCACCTATCTGCATGACCAGGTGTCCCCTGCTGAAATGGAGTAATGAGAAAGGTTAAAAAAGTCTGGCAAGCTGTAAGGCTATTGTATTGATACTTGTGCATCTTTTCTCCTTTTTTCCTTCCTCTCTTAGAAAGCACAGTTGACCCAGGGGCATCTCCTGCAACGGTGCCTTCTACCCAATGTAATCTCACAGGCAGCAGAGCTTCTCACATTTTCCACCATTCTGACTTGGGAAAAAAAAAAAAAAAAGTGCTTTATATCCTCTTACATTACTTGCCATGAATGTTAAAACTCACTCTAGGTGATGACAGTGCAGATTGGGCCAGCATCTTCTGAGAGCCCTAGTAAGCATGTGGCAGCAAATTAAAATTATATGGCTGAATGAGTTCCTGCCCCAAGCCATCTGCCCCGGCCCTTTGATGGCTCTTGCTGGAGAGGTGGGGATATCAGAGCTGCTTGTGAATCAGTTGCTGAAAAGCTCTAGTTTTCACATGATATGTTCAAGCAGACGTACCTAGATCTCAGCTGTGAAGGTTTAGGAGCAGATTCACAGGTGGGTGAGATGCCCCTAGGTCGTGCTGTTCAGTGATTTCAGTCCACAGCTTCCTCTCTCAGCCCCTGAAGATTTTGAGAAGATTCATGCTCCCACGTGCATTGATGGCAGCAGGACACAGTTCCTCAGAAATTGGGGCTGCCATCTATCCCGTGTTGAAGGTGGTCAGATTTGTGTCCTCCTGCTCACTCTTCTTCAGCTCAGAACTTTTAAGAGATGGTTTTTTTTATTCTGTCCCCATCACTTGTTCAACAAGTATATTTGTGTGGCAGGAATGGTGCTGTAAAAATATGGGGACTTGGCACCTGCTGCTGTCTATGCTGTTATTCTTTTCTAGAGGTAAAAATCTGGGGAACATAAGAGCTATCTTCCTTTCCACCTTGGGATGGTCAGCAAGCAAAAAATAGACCGGGGAGAATCTTCCCTTTTCATTAGGCTTCATCGTGGTCTCTGATAGTTCAGCTTGCTCCCTAAATGCTGCGTGCAATATCCTTCCCAAATCACATTAAGTCTGACAGCTCTGGATTGCCTTGATAGATGTGTAAATGGTCAGCCCCGTTGTGAATGCTGCCGAAATGTGTGCCTTGCTGATACCTCCTGTCACCGAATCTAATCGCGCTCTCGTGTAAGTGAATTCTAAGCCCTCATTACACGTTGAATAAAAACTATCTGCTTGTTTCAGTTTTGAATTGCCAGTTGTCAGAGTTCAGCGAGTTGTACAAAGAGGTCTGAGTTTTTTCCTCTAGGCTGGATTTGGAAGGGTCGTGAAGTCCTGGTCTTTGCCATCGGATGCACAGTACCGTGTAATCACTTCTCATAAACATACTACATCTGTCTTCAAAGTAGTGTTGCTTTAGTGCTTTAACATTCCTCTGATTTCTAGCATAAATAATAGCCAGGGTTCATACAGGCTGCTGGATTTGGTCCACTTGAGCTTTGCCATATTTCCCTTGGGGCCACATTGGTGTAGGCAGCTTGGAGGTATTTATAGATGGGTCTGCTCAGAGGCACTCAGCCTTTCTGCAGCTCACTAGTCATTGTGTTACACAGCACAAGGTTTGGTAAAGAGGCTTAAGGCAATCTTCTTAAATTGCAAATGGGCCATTTTCAATGGTAGTCAAGCTATTTTTCTGTTGGCTGTCTCTTGGCCAGCTCTTTCTTGATCCAAAACTTTGCCTCTTGCTCGAGATCTTAACTTCAGTAATTTTTTCTTAGGGAGTAAACCAATGAAATTTTTTTCAGAGGCCTTTGTGGAAGCCTGTATTTGTTGGAAAGTTTTGCCAAAGGAATCAGGATTATTGTAAAAAATTTCCATCTTCTTTGTCAAAAACATTTTCTTGACAACAATAAATTGGGAGGACTTTCAGATTCAGTGCTAAGGAATGCTTAATTTTCCTGGTGGCTGAATTACTCAAGATTGCGGTGAGCACTTGACCTCAGCTACCTCTGTTCCTCAGCATCCATCAGAAAACACTCTCCCACCTTTAAATTCCTCAGCTGTGTTGGTGAATGTGATGACTCATGGGAGAAAGGGATGCAAGAGCGAGGAGGAGATTCACCTGATGTTGGGTGACAAATGTGCTGTGCTCATTTTCTTTCTGTCTTTAGCCCCCAGGTGGGGTTGCCTTCATAGTTTTGGCTATTTGCACTGAACCAGCTCTTTGCTCACCCTGTTCTCAGCTTAGAAACAAGTAAGAGTGAGAAAGGGCATCTGTTTTAGTTGTGACATCCTTTGATCAAGTACAGTAAGGCGGTATGGGCAGGACCACAAAAATCTTTGCTGTTATCACCAGTGCTACTTGATTCAATTCACAGTTGTCCATCACGATGCTGAATTAACACAGGATGTAGGCATTCTTGGACTATCTGAAATGAGGTGATAGAATAATATTTGTGCTGTGTACTACTGTGTAGTCCAGCATCAGAGCACTCTTCACTGCAGAAAGACAACAAGGAAAGCATCTTTGCAGCCCAGGAAGGTTACATTGGTTATTTTTAGGAGCACAAGTCTTGCAATACAAGATTTCATCCCCAGTGCCATTCATGTCTAGTCCTCCAGATTTTGGCTTCGCTTGACATGGAAGTTCCAGAATTTGCCAACTTGGGTGTGGGGCTGGTTTCTTGAAAAACAGAGCTTGGCCTGACACACAGTTGGACATTTAATGAAAAATTCCTCCCTTTTTCAGGCACAGTGCTCTGCAGCAGCAGGCAATGATTCCATTTAGAGAAGAAAGCCTGTGAACAGTTTGGCCAAAAAGCTATGTTACTGAAGGGTATTTGGTCTGTTGTTTGTTTAGAGGGGAAACCCTTGGATTTCTGCCCAGAGAAGTCATGGATGCCCCATCCCTGGAGGCTTTCAAGGACAAGTTGGATAGATTCCTGGGCAGACTGATCTAGTGGTTGGCAGCCCTGCCCACAGCAGGGGGATTGGAACAAGATGCTCTTTGAGGTCCTTTCCAACCCAAGCCATTCTAGAATTCTGTCATTCTATGATTTGGCGACACTGCCTTGCCAGATCAGCCTTCTGCAGCCTCCACACATGGAGAAGGAGCAACTGGTGCCTGGTGGGATCCACTGGATGTGCTGTCAAGAGAGGAATGCAGGTTATTTCTGCAGCACAGGCTCTGTGGTTGTAGTTGCTGCTTTCTCACTCTGCCTCCAAGGGACCTTCAAACCATTTAACATTTCTCTGCCTCTGTTTTCTCTTCTACAAAATAGAGCTAAGGAAATTCCATTCAGAACGATTATATACCCACATTCATCAGCCTGCTTTGTGCTTCTTGGATGGAGGATGCATAAAAGTAGAATGACACCATGTTGCAGTAATGCATCTCCACATTTAAGCACTTATTAAAGGGACTTCTCCCTCCAAAAATTCTCATCTTTTTTGCCTGTTTGCTAGTCCAGTATATGTCAGTGATTCCTGCCTTGTACAAACTCCCAGTTGTTTTATCCCAGAGTCCCACCGATTTCCATCAGAGGAAATGACTCTTGATTACAGCCATTCCTTTCCCAAAATGCTTCCAGTGCTTCAGCACGACCGATTCTGTGCTCCCATCAGACCAGACCATGGCTTTCACCAGATAAGAAGAAAAATATTTCTCTTTTATAGGAATGGAACAAAAAAACAAGCAAGCAGCTAGCTAACCAAGGTGCTTTAATTTGCTCCGTCTGCAGGGAAGTGAGGCAGATCTGCTGCCATTAATTGCAACAACATCTTGATGTCACAGACAAATTTCTCCTCTGCTCTCTCTGCATTCCAAACACCACTCCCAGAGGCAGAAAGACTGCACGAGCGATCTTGAGTGCCACCTGGCTTCCCGATAAAGCTTGCATTTCCTCTGGTTCACTTGTCAGGGATATCGCTCCTCTTCGCAGCACAGCATTGCCAGGGAGATCTTGCAAATATGACAACATTCGAGAGACAAATTATCTCCATTCGGAGCTAATTTCTGTTTCCCAGCAGGGCTCCGCTGTGACCCTGCTGGGTTTGGAAATGCTGCTGTTTGGTTAATAGATGAATGTTTTGTGGATGACTGTATCTGTGCTCTGCTGGTGCCAAGTTTGGCTTCCTCTGCTCCTTTGCCTTCTCACTTGCAGCCAACATTGCGAGGCCTAAATGGATTTATTCACAGGACAATAACTTGACTGTCATTAGCATGGGGAAAATAATGTATGAGCAAGCGATAAAACAAAATGCTCATTCTCTGCCATCCATAACTGCCTGGGAGGTCTCTTAAAGATGTACTGTAGGGAGCCATCTGCTCAGAAGGGGAGATGGGACTGTCAGGAAATGATACACAAGTTAGAGATGGGAAGGGAAGATCTATAGTATCATCCAGACCATTTGCTGAGCGGGACTGCTCATTACTGCTCTGCTCACTCTGGCTGGCAATTGAACAATGGCATCTCCACTGTTATTAGACATCTCTCGTAATGAGCTGACCCAGTGGGTCTTTCGTTTCCCAATTTGATTATTTTTTTCCTTTCTTAGAACGGAATTTGGAGGAAAAGACGACAACTTTTTCACTGCCCTTTTGCTGCATTTTGGAAGCAGGATTTTGCGGTCGCGCAGAGCTTTGTGTTTCTTTGCTACGATGGAAATCCTGAGTTATGAGCAGAGAGTTACCAAACTGCTGAGTAGTTCATTTAATTCATTTTGCTCCTCGCAGAGAGCTCAAAGGAGTAAAAATATTCATCATATAGTGTGGAAAATTGTGAACTACAACTGAACACTTTTTTGCCTCTTTGAGTTGAGTTTGGTTTCTTGGATTAAAGCACAGCTCTCTGGGCAGATCATGATAAAATACCGCAGCTGCATAGTTGAGGTCTTGTCGCTCTGGGTATTGTGGTTGTGTGAGGGAGAGGACAAAGGTGGAGGAAATAAGACTTCCCCTGACACATGTAATTCAGGGTTTATCTATAGGAGCATTTCTCAAAACACGATGTTTGACTTTACGGTGCGGGCAGACAGTGCAGCTGGTTCCTAACACAGATATTTATTGCAGAGCTTGGCCCCCATCCAGACCTTGTTTTATGTCAGAAGGTGTTAAGTGGAGCTATATCAAAGGTTTTCCTTTTCCATCACTTTCCATGAGGACAGGATGGTGAGATTTGCTGTGGCGGTAGCTGTGCTCCATCTATATGAGATTCTCTGCAGACACCTGAGTGATCCCATTTCTTTGTGCTGTCCTACCCTGGTGCAGCCAACCTTTACCACTGAAGATGGCCAGGAAGGAGGAATGCTCTGCAGACTAATGACATTTCCCCAATTCCTTACTTTTTCCCAGAAAGTATGGCAGGTGTATGTGGCCGTCTCATTTTCCATCCTTACACCATGGCTTATGCTTGGAAGCATCTTGCTTCAGAAATGGTCCCACATGCGAACCCATCACCGTATGGGGTCTGAGTAAAGAAGAAGCAAGTAGCTGTATTCAAGCAGAAAGAAGAAAAGAGTATTTCAATAATGGTTCAATTTTTCACCCTGCCCAAATTTTGCACCGAGCCTCATTGCAATTACTGCTTCTCTCTGCGTGAATCCAAGGCTGGTGTTGTCTTTTCTCCCATCTCCTGAGCAGAAGAGTTTGTCAGACCCAAATCACCGGGGTTTTTAAATGGTCACTCACTTCTGATTAATGCAATGTTAATACAAACTGTCGGATACTTTGAGTGATCTGCTCGCAATCTCCATGCATGAGGAATTTCAAAATAATCCTTTGGAGACATCCAGGGACAGAACTGTGATCTCCTTAGTCTTTGATGTGTAGAACACAAGGCTTAATTTGTTGAATAAATCACAAGTGATGCTGTCAAGTGCAACATAAGAGTTTTCTCCACTCCATGCTTTTTGGGCAGAGTGCTTAATGCTGTATCTCCCCTGTTGGGCCAGCACTGGATGGAGGGGTTGTGCCAGGGCACCCTGAGCCACCCTTCAATGGTCAAACCAAACCTTGGCCATGCCCCAAGAATAAATGCAGAAACGTAAAGAAAGGGAATAAATGAACGTATAAAGCTCCTAATTCCTCTGCTTCCTTCTGCAGTCAAAGAGAAAACTGATCATTAAGTAGTTTCCAACTTAAGAGGCTATGCTGAGGTTTTACAAAATCAAGGTTTCACAAGACTAGGGACATTTTGATTTGTGTGTGTGTATATTATACGTATGTGTGTGTATTTTTTACCTAGAATATACTGCCACTCATTTCTTAGTAGTTCAGCTTTTCGGATACTAAATTGTGTCTGGAATGATGAGCAGGAAAAGCTCTTCTGTGAAGATGTCAGCCCCACTAAGGTTATATCTGGAGTTGTTTGGAAGGCATTTTCTTGCTGATTTCTGTTACGATCTATCCATCCCATCCTATAAATATATTTGATTGAAAGCAATGGAAATAAGGGCTGGGGAGTCCAATGTCTCTCTTGTCCTGGAGAGTCCAGTGGTTACAGCATTGACCTGCTCAGTAGGAGGTCCAAGTTTGAGTCCTTCTGCTTGTTGGAGAAACATTTTACTCCTTCCTATTGGTTTCCTAAGCATGGAGACAGACAGAGATCAGTTTTGTATATAAATATGCTTCAGCACTGGTCAGTTCTAGTGGGAATGTGGAAAAGGTTATGATTTCACTCAAGCTAAATTAGAAACATCAGAATTTGCTGTGAAACCAAATTGTCATCCTCCAGTCCTCTGCGGTGCTCTTTGTTTGAATGCATTGGGGTGTAAATTCCCCTTAGAAAGGTTTTTATTTTTTCCTTTTTGAAATGAAACTCGACCTTAGCAGAATCCAGTAGCTCCAACTTGAGGGCAACTCTCCAGGAGCCAGTGGCTGTTGATGTGGCCCATCAATCACAGCTGTCAGTGGTAATGTCCAGCCCTGCATGCACAGGGCTGCATTGCACGAGGCAACAAGTTCTCCCTGAAACAAATATAGTAAGGGTTTTAGCGAAAATACAGCCACTGAAATCCAGTGGATGGAGATGGAGAAATCCAGGAGATGGAGAAATCCATCTCAAGTTCATTACTGGTAGGTGGCCTTTGAGAGTGTTTTGGAATTTTTGAGATTTCCCATCTTTAATCTGTGATTCCCTCATTTAGAAGACAGTGACCTACAGATCAGTGCCAAACCACTGTTTAGGAAAAAAGGGCTTTTTCTTTTACAAGTTGTAGAAGCTTAAACAAGCTGAGTTGATCTACTGCTATTTTACAGCTGCCTCTGGAAGAAGGAACCATATACAGTCCCTGTGGTTTAACAGCTTTTTCATCTGTGCTGGCTTATGAAGTCAAACCACAGAAAACAATGCAATAATTTCAACTGTCAATTTTAATATACTTTTGGATGTCTCAGTAGGAGTTGAATTCATTGCATGTAGCTAGCTGGACCCTCCTGTAGGGCTTCTGCTTTGTCCCCATGTTCCACATGGGAACATATCAGAAAAATGTGGGAACATGTTCAAAAACATAGAGTTCCCAATCTCATTAATTGTAGTTGGTTAATGGAGAGGAAGAGGCTCAGTGAACAGAAATACAAAATGCAGTGCTCTAAGGTGAGGTTTGAGTCACCAGTACTTTTTGGGATCCACCCCATATTGGATGTTATCTTCTAAAAACCCAGTAGCAGAAGCTCAGCCTGGTGTCCGCATGCACAGCATAAATCCAGGGGCAAGCATCTTCTTTTTGTGACTCAGTCCTGCTATTCCATTCCCCTTCTGTTCTTTCTGATTGCTTTTTATTCTGCATCAGGCCGGTTGGGACTGTCCAGGAGCATCTCTCCTTCGTTTATGCTCCTCCTCTCCAGCAAGAGAGTTTTTGCACATAACAGCACTTTTCATCTCGAGGCTCCAAGATTGAAGAGAATAGACCTCCAAGCAGAGAGAGTATTCATAAAAATCATACAGATGGCAGTTATTCTCCGAACTGGGCTAACCATATGAAAACATTTATTTAAAAATGAGTTTTGCTCGGCTTCCAAAATTGATGCCCTACTTCTGAGTGTCATTAATTTCCTGGTCTGTGTTCAATTTGTATCGTGTTGCTGGCTGCTAATGATGTTCTAGAGCAGATATTACAAAGGAGAAAGGAAGCTGCCACTCAGTGCTTGGGAAATAAATCGCCACCTTGCCATGAGTTTGCCTGTAATTGGAAGAGCTGTGTAAAATCCTAAGAAGAGCCACTTCTGGGAATATTCAGGGTGGCTGAAAATGTCAGGGACCGGCTTTTGAGCTCCTGCAGCACAATCTGGGCTCGAAATAACTGGATGTTATTCCTTCTCATTGCAGCTTTGCACAAATGTATGTTGATTAATAAAGGAAGAGCGTGGTCTGTGCCTGGCACTTTTGAGTGATAAACAGTTACGCAGCAGTAAAGAGGGTATATTAAAGGGTAAGAGCTAATGACTTTCCTTGTGTATGTAACACATTAAAACCAGCATGAAGCTACAGCTGTTTTATCATGCTGCTAATGTCCCTGACAACATTCACTTGGTGGGAGTGAATGAATGGAAATCCATTTAGAGAAGTAAATTAAAATACCTTAAAAAATGTCTTTAATAATAGCTACAGAACTCAGCAGGATCAGAGAAGTGAGAGATACAAAAGACCTATTAAGTTATCCAGTCCATCTCCCTGCCAAGGCAGCAGTATTCCTTATTATGCAGTTACTGCTGTAGCATTTGGTGAAGATTTAAATGTCTCAAGTGCCACTGCCTCTGACGGGAGAGCAATCTAAAGGCTGGGAGATTGGGCTGTCACAAACTTTCCCCTGTGTGCAGCCTAATATTTCCTTTCACATGGCTCCTACGCTCCACGAGTAGATGTGCAATGGGAATAAATGGAAGAAAAACCTTACCCAAGTGTTAACTTGAATATTTCCTGCTCATAACAATGCTCTCATAGCAAACTGGTTGGTGTTGGGGATGTATGTTTGAAGACAATGGAAAGACATCTTCTCAAGCAGATACTTCCAGTCCCAACACTGATTTTTGGTGACATATTTTCTGTGCTTACTGCTGGCAGAGGAGCTCCGTGGCTTCTGCTGATGGGTCATTTCCAGCAGGATGGACCTGCTGAATCTTTGCTGCCATGCTCCTGGGCACTGGTAAAGAGTTGACATACCAAGAATTTTTGTTTCATGGGAAATTTTGGAGATATAAATAACTACGGTCTCATTTTTGGGGGACAGATTTGCATTCTTAGTCCTGGAGAAGAAAATGTCACTGCTCTTAGATATTTCTGTTTCAGAGCTTCTGGACTGACAGAGTGGTTTTGTTCTCTTGTTTGTTTGCAAGCATACCTTGGGCATCTTTTCCCATGGAATGTGTTTGAGCTCAAAATCAGAATAAATGCATCTGATCTCTGGTATAATCAGCCATAGAAGTTCACCCAGTAATTTCTGCATCAAGCCCATAACTCCTGCTTGGAAGTAGCTTATCTTTTAGAACAGCACCTGTGCTCGATTTAGAGCCTTTTAGAGATGGAGAATCCAGCACAGGCAATCGCAAGCTGTTCAAGTGGTTAATTAGCTACACTGTCAAAAAAGGTGTAGCTCGCTTCAGCTCCTATCCTGCTGGATCTCATTTTGGCTTTTTATATTGATTTAAAAAGCTTAAACAAAATAAATAAGGAGTTTGAAAAACATCCTGATGTTATAACCATTTAGGAGGAGAAAAAAGGGTCTTTTTCCACTTTCTGTGCAAAGGTCTGAACAGAAGTGTCGTGATAAGCAGCAAGTCATCTGGGCTCTGTAGAGCTTGGGAAAAGCTTTTCGTAGGGAGTTACCTAGTGACATCTTTCTGACTCCATGGTGGCAAATGAAGCTGTGTCTCGTGTGCGTGTCGGTGTGCAGCGGTCGCTGAGGAGTGGGAAGAAGAGCTGAATTAGAACCCAGCTGTTAATTCCATGTCCTATGTGACATAAGAAAGCACACAGGCAGGTGTTAGAGTCGTAGAGTCATAGAATGGTTTGGGTTGGAAGGGACCTCAAGGATTTAGATAATCCTAGAGTTCCAGCCCCCAACTGGCTGAGTCTGACCTGTGATGCTGTAAGGAGGGACTTGATTTCATCAGAAATTGGGGAAATCTGTCTAAGGCAGCATCTCCTTGCAATCTAGAGCAGAAGTCTGGCTCAAATTTGGACAAAGAACGTTACAAAAAAAATCTTATCCCAAAATACCTATAATCTCTGCACCTCTTCTTCCAGTTTTCTCCAGCTTTGGGATGTGGTCTCAAGTACTACAGGAATGGCACGTGTGCTTGCAGACTGTGTAGCTTTTGTTCAAATTGCAGAGCCTATGAGTATCACTTACCTTTTTTAGAATTGTTGCAGAGCACAGTCTGAAAATGCTCCTTGCAGACTCCTCTTTTGTGATTGATTTGGTATTTACAGGGCTTTAGCAGGGTGGGCTGCAGTTCATGTTAACTTTGTGTATAATAGAGACTCGTGTGTGTAAATCCTGTACTCTGTGAAATCCCAAATAATGAATATAGTGTTTAGAGGAAGAAAACAATTCTTCTATATGGACAAGGGTAACACAGTAATAAGCAGATTTTACGGTACATGTTCTCTATTTAAAAAAAAAACACACACATTTTTCTGTTCATCAATATTCTAGTTCACTGGAGCAAATGTTTTCTGTATCATACAGTACCAGGTAAATAAGAGATATCCAGGACTTTGTTTGTGCACTCATTTGGCTGCTGCTGCATTGCATTTAATGCTAGGAGAGAAAAATAGCATCGTGGGCTCCTGTTCCTTGGGTATGGAGGCACTCAGGACCTCTCAGAAAGGTGCCCCTAAAATGAAAAATATCACTTGCAGAGAAACAGGCAGAGTTATCATTTAAAGAATATCCTTCAGAGTTAGGAGCATTTGGGAAGCAAAGTTGTAGGAGGATGTAGTATAACCATAGTAACGAGCAGGATTCTGTAGAACTGATACAGGAATAATGAATTTTGCTGAAAAAAACCCCACTGTGTGAGGAAAGCAGGCTATCAGATTTTGAGACCGTAAAAAGAGTTTTGCATTTAAACACATATTTGAATTGATACATACTAAAAACTCTGGCCTTTTGTAAGCCCTGGATGTACCACAGAAGAAAACAAATTGAAAAGCCCCCTTATCGCTCAGTGTGAAATAACCACTAATCAGTAAAACAGGCAATTTAGACTATCATCTTCCCTCTCATAGCTAAAAAAATACGTTGGTTCAGGATTTTAGTGTTGGGTTTTTTTTGTTGGTTTTTTTTTTTTTTTTTTTTTTTGCATTTTAGTGAGGGTAACCATGGCATTGCTGCATGGAAGTAGGGGTGCAGGTTGGCTCTACACGGCAGTGATGGAGCTGGAGCAGCACCCATCTCTTGCTCTGTCCATACCTCCTCTCTCAACCTCGGGAGCTTATCCTGGTTAATTTTCAGACATAAATAGGCTGAAGCATCCAGTTTATGGCAATATCCAGAGGAAATTGGGTCCCCTGCTCAGTTTTGAGTGATTTCCATCTCTAGTTCCACACCACCACCATGTAATATCACCTAATGACGTGAGAGAGCAGCCATTTGTTGGCCTTGCAGAATATTTGTTAATCTGCCAGAATTTGGACAAAAGAAGTGAATGCGTTTGTGTTCTTATCTCCATCCGTTTTATCTCCGTTGCCATTCATTGTGCTGTGCAGGTATTTAAGCAGCTCCCTCCCCATCCACACCAGTACAGCTCAGCACGTGCTGGGAGATCTCTGCAGAGCTCCATTTCACCCGCCCGCTGGGTAACAAAGCGTTATTAATTGACAGCAGGGTAACTAAATTGCAACTGGCAGCCTAGTGCTGAGGAGCATCACGGGTCACAGCCCGGAGGAGGCGGAATCGCAGGTGGGAGATACAGGCTGGGGGGGCAGCTGGGGCTGGAGTTTCCCATTTCGGAGCTGATTGCCTTGGGTATGAATTTGGAGAAGCTCCCGTGACTGTAAAACCCCATTGGTCTCTGTAAATGTTATAATGAGATTTACAATCTTAGTAATAATAGTAATAATACTGATGATCATCATCATCATCATAATAACAATAATAAATGCCATAATAAAATTAAGCCCAGATCCTAAACCGTGGATCTCAGGTATTTGGGGAATTCAGAGAATCATATTGTAGGATCATAGAGTGGCTTGGGTTGGA
The DNA here is from genome assembly GCA_013396635.1 of Penelope pileata. Lineage (NCBI taxonomy): Eukaryota > Metazoa > Chordata > Aves > Galliformes > Cracidae > Penelope > Penelope pileata. The sequence continues at coordinate 392,876 of WBMW01004066.1, read as the reverse complement.
AGGATTCTTATAGATCATAGAATCACAGAATAGTTGGGTTGGAAGGGACCTTAAAGCCCATAAGCCCCAACCCCTGCCCTGGGCCAGGTGCCCCGCACCAGCTCAGGCTGCCCAGGGCCCCATCCAGCCTGACCTTGGGCACCTTCAGGGCACCCACAGATCTCTGGGCAGCTGTGCCAGGGCCTCACTGCCCTCTGAGTAAAGAATTTCCTCCTCACATCTGACCTAAATGTTGCCTATTTCAGTTCAAAGCCATTCCCCCTTGTCCTATCCCGTGTATGAAGTCAGTACCAGAGAGGCCTGGGCACGATGGGGAGAACCCAGCACAGGCCCCGAGCTGCTGCAGGGCCTGGAGCAGCTCTGCTGGGAGAAGAGGCTGAGAGAGCTGGGGCTGCCCAGCCTGAAGCAGGAGAAGCTCAGGGTGATCCTATCCATGGCCATAAATCCCTGCAGGGAGATTCAGAGGAATGGAGTCAGGCTCATTCCAGCAGTGTCCAGCACAGGCCCAGAGGCACTGGGCACAAACTGGAGCCCAGGAGGCTCCCCCTGGCCACCAAGCAGTGCCAGCACCCTGGCACAGGAACCCAGAGGCTGTGGGGTCTCCTCCTTGGGGATCTCCAAACCTACATGGATATGGGGCTAGGTACAGCTCTGGTGGCCCTGCTGGGCAGTGTGGGCCCAGATGGACCCAAGGTGCCTCCAGCCCCAACTCTTCTGTGATCCTGTGGTACCTGAGCATAGTGATTGTGAACTAGACTTTAAAACTTGCCATCCCCTTTGCACTCCTCTGGGCTTTGCAGTGCCAGGGAAAATGCAGGGCAGCCTCTAGCTCCATTTCAAGATCACATGGAGCCAATGAGCAGGAAGACAACAACAAAAAAAAAAATCAATCCATGTCCCAGGTGCCCTAATCTAGTGGAAGGCATCCCAGTGGCATGCGGGCTGGAACTAGATGATCTTTAAAGGTCCCTTCCAACCCAAACCATTCTGTGATTCTGTGTCATGGCTTTGTGAGATGCTGGAGCCCCTGGGGCCACATGAGGAAGCGGAGCCGCAGCGACCCGTAGGGAAGTTTGTCACCGTAATGGATGATTACACAGCATACAGCACCCGAGACAGGTGAGGTTGGTTCAGGCAGAACAAATCCGTATGGATGATGGTTTCCTGCTGGGACAAGCGTTGGTTTCCTCCCATGAAGTGTTGATTTATGTATTTGCAGCTCTCTCCCAATGAGGAGTGGCCCAGCGTGGGTCATTGGAGCCCCCTGCTGAATGCACCTTCTCAGTGCCGGGAAAGAAGAATGAAAAATGCTTTGGAAAAATGAATTGAACCTTTCTGGGGGACAGCTGAGAAACTGTAATTAAAAAAAAAAAAAAAAAAGAAAAGGCAAGAAAACGCACAAATAACTGTTGTGTGTCAAGGCATCAGTGTGAGGTTTAACCACTGGTGTGCTCTGGAAGCAGTCCCAAATCCAGAGCTGTGGGTCAGCGCTGAAGTGGAAGAGGTTTGCAAAGCTTTTGTCTCTCCTGTTCTGTCTTTAATTACAGCTGCGCTCCATGTAGCACTTTTCAAATTGAGGAGTGTCAGCTACACTCCAGCTTAAAAATTCGATTAGGCTTTATTTATTTTCTCCTTTGAGGCAGCCACATCCTGCACTCATCTGGTGCCTTCCTCTGCCAAGACATCTCAAGGAGATTTAAGTGATGGGCAATAATACACTAATAATGGACAACTTTACAGTGCCAAGGTCTCTTCCTCCATCTGCTGCCTTTTCAAGAGCCCATCATGTTCTGAAGACATCGCTGCACAGGGAGATTCCCATCTTCACCATTCTTTCCCCAAGACAACGAAGAGTTTGCAAGTGAACAGGCCTGAAAGAAGCTGCAATTTCTGCAGAAAAAAATATTCAGGGTGGAGGTTGTTCCTCTATTCTAGCACTCCTTGCTGGGAAGTCAGATAAAACAGAAGAGCAGATTGAAAATTTGAGGTTTGTGTAGGCTTGGCCTGTTGCTTTGAACTTTTTCTATGTGTTGGGGACTCACTTGTCCCTGCTTTATTGTGCCATGCACCTTTGCATCTGCCTCAGGGACCCTCGGAATAGAATTATAGGATCGCAGAATCATAGAATGGCCTGGGTTGGAAGGGACCCCAAGGATCATCAGGTTCCAACCCCCCTGCCACAGGCAGGGCCACCAACCTCCAGATCTGGCACTGGATCAGGTTGCCCAGGACCCCATCCAACCTGGTCTTTAGAACCTCCAGGATAGGGGCATCCCCAACCTCTCTGGGCAGCTGTTCCAGCCCCTCACCACTCTCTCAGTGCAGAACTTCCCCCTGATCTCTAATCTAAACCTTCCCTCCTTCAGCTTCAAACCATTCCCCCTTGTCCTATCGCTGCCCTTTTCAAAAGTTGGTTCCCCTCCTGTTTATCATCTCCTTTTAAATCCTGGAAGGCTGCAGTGAGGTCCCCCCACAGCCTTCTCTTCTCCAGGCTGAACAAGCCCAGCTCCCTCAGCCTGTCCTCGTAGGGGAGGTGCTCCAGCCCCCTGAGCATCTTGGTGGCCTCCTCTGAACCCTCTCCAACAGTTCCACGTCTTTCCTGGGTTGTGTCCAGGCCTGGACACAGGACTCATGGTCAGTTTTTCGTCCACCAGGACCCCCAGCTCCTTCTCAGCTGGGCTACTTTCAGGGATCTCTTCTCGTAGGCTGTATACATATCTAGAAAACTCCATCTTCCTCATTTTACATTGAATGCTCCCGTTCTGTAGGGGAATTTGGGCACTTTGAAACCATAGGAGAGATGCAAAAGTCGAAAGTGAGGAAGAGTTTCAGCAGTGAATAACCTTGGCTTGGGGAATTAAGCCAAGGCAAATTTGATTTTCAAGAGAAGGGGACTGTGGGTACAGAAAAAGAAATCTCATCATGTTTTGGGTTTTTTTTTTCTGCCCCATCTGTCAAATGGTGGGATAGTACCTCTGGGGCTGCTTATTCTTCTCCATCATTTTGGGCCGATGAAAGCACTACGGTCAGAGTGTAAATTATACATGCCCTGGAGCTGCTTTACATTATCTGAAGCTTCAGCACAACTGAGAATAAGGGCTGTATCAAGGAGCAGTGATAAATGTTTGCAAAATACATTAAAGATAAAACCCACGGTGTTAATAACGACTGCTGCTATTCTGTTTTATCATATTACATTGACAGTAGCTAATGGACAGGAGGGTGTAAGAAGGAATTTCTTTTTAGTTTTGGTAGCCATAAGACCCTTTTAAAACCTTCACCCCCATGTGCTGGAAGAGTAATGAATCACACCCTCGGCGTGATGTTAGGATTCAGCACCACGCAGTGTTTTCAGGTGCGAGGAGATGAATATTGTTCTGCGGACGAGTTTCCTTGTTAGTGTGGGTTTTTTTAAAAGGGTTCATTGAAGTGTCTTGCCATAAAATTATGCTTTGATCATATCCATTTTCTGTTAATGAATCCAGATGGGTTAGCAGCAACTGGATTGTAACTCTCTGATAATACATGCGCTGCCTTTCATTTTCTCGTGCGGAGTTTTAGAAGATCCTGTGCTGGCCCAGCTAACGAATCCAGCTGTAATAACATGGCCTGATGCATCCTAATATATAGCATCCCCAGAGACACATGCAGATGTGTCAGGATTGCTTTGGAAAAGGTTAGAATGTTACAGAGAAATAGCCATTACGTGTCTGCTACTGTCTTCTTTCATATGGTAATTCACTTTTTTTTTCTTCTTTTTTTTTTAAGTCATGCAAGTAGCTTAATATTCTCATTAAATCAAAAGACCTTATTCTAAAATCAACATATTGGCAGGAGCTTAGCTCTGGTTTTGATGTTGTTGTAGATAGGAGGAAGTAAGTGGGAGAAACTATGGAGAAACCAGCAAATACCATCCCCCTTAACATGCAGTCTTTGGATTTTTAAGTTGTTGTTACCTCAAATATTGAGTTCTGCAGTGATATAGAAATGGAGCAGATTAAGACCAGGTAGTTGCACGTCCAAGGCATGAAGTTCTCTGCAATATGAGGGCACATGAAAGAACAGAACCTCCCCCTTGTAGGCTATCAATTAATAGCATGGCTGCTGAAAATCCCACTCATCTCTCAGCAACAAAAACTCAGAAGGTGAAAAATGTGATTATCCATGCAAGGAGGCGAATAATTGCTTTTGTTTTGCAGGTTGCTACATGAGTAGCTTAGTATTCTTTTTCCCCTTGTGTAAATGTTAACTTAAATGCCTCACTGTGAGAATCAGCCCCCAGAAGGAGACAGCTGGATTTGGACTGAAGCTGCAAGGCAAATTCCGTATTTTCCACGTGTGCAGTCAGAGATGTTCTTGTGGCTCCCATTGGAGTTGGGAAGGTTGGGAAGGACAAGGTTGGGAAGTCACCTTGTCCTCTGCTGAGGGACAAACACTGACCTTCGTTGCACTTCTAGCGGTTTTGGTGCAAAATGAGGTGCCTTTGCTGAACCCCTTTACACTGATTTTGAGCTGACTTAGCTCTGGCCAGAAGCTGAGGGTTGAAGGATCAGCTAAATTCAATGAAGGCATTGTGCCCTACCTCAGACCTTGGGCATCTGGTTGATCTACTTTCCCAAAATTACTAGGTGATTTTCACACCTCACCAGCCCAACATCCATGGTTTTGGATTTACTCTCAAAGAAACAATCAGTGTCTCGTATCAGAGGGATCTGGGTGAGTTCCTGTGTTGGGCTCTCCCCAGTCTGCCCAGGTCTCTCTTGTGCTGTGTTCTTGGGTGGTTCATTAGCTTGTGATGACACCGGCTTGTAATTCCTTTAGAGTTGGTTGTTCTGCTCCACGTTCTTCAAGCCCGGGCTTGAATATTTATTAAAAGACAACTACTTGTGGTAACGGGAAAAGCAGTGTAAACAAGAATATCTGAGAGGTGGCAATGCCAAAAGACATTTTTGTTTGGACAGAATAATTCCAAATCGTTGCTAACTATAATCTGAAAGATCAGTAATTTGCTTTAGAGCACGTAAATACAAGAGCAACCAAAGAAAAGGTTCCTTCTCCAAGTACAGCTGAGAGCCAAGGACGTCTTAGGCATCGCCCAGTTGGTGACTGAACCTTCATTTAACTCCCCCGCTGCCCAAGTGATCAGAAATTATCAGTACTGTGAATGAGGATGAGGTTTGCAGATGCTTTTTTTTACCAAATGAGGGACAGGTAGCAGAGCAGAATCAGTTCCTCTCACTCAGGGGTAACTCTGGAGGAGCGGGATTATGGATCAGGGCGATGCTGCCGCACTGTAATCTGGAAATCAGTACAGAGAAGGAAGTTGGGATGTTGCAGAGACTATGATTTTGGGTTTGATGACATTTTGCTCTGCAAACTACTGAGTCACTAACTCCACAGCCTGACGGGGAAAAAAGAAGAATTCAACCTTGATGCAGCTCTGGAAGTCCCTGGAGTCCCCCAGATGTAACTGGAGTCCAGAATTTCTCAAATGAAGCACAGCTCCCAAAGCCTTCATCTCCTTCTTTGCCTTTGTGCTCAGCTCAGGAGCAGCCCATCATTGTACTGAGCCTAATATTAATTCAATTTGTATCAGCCTGGGTCTTTGATAACCTTCCTTCCATATTGTTTATAGCAACAAAATTAAATACAGCAAGCAAGTCACCTTGGGGTGCCTCAGAAATCCCGAAATTCATACAGAGCTCTATAAATCTTGGATGTTATCAGATACGTGGTGACTCCTTCCTCTTGCAGGCTGTCTCAGCATGCTCATTTGTAGGCTGTGGAGCAGTTTTTTGGTTTTCAGATTTGCCCTGTTGTTCCTGTGATTATAATAAAGCTGTTTGTTGTAACAAAAGGATTGCACGGTGCTACTTAACCCTCAGCCTCTGGCAGAATGTGTCCCCAACACATGCGGTTTGTGCAAATGTGAGCAGTGGGTGTAATCTCTATCTTCTGGGTAGTCTTTTATTTAGATGTCCAGAATTATTGGCCAGGCTGAAATGCTCGGTGGCAAGTCCGAGCAGAGCCCAGCGAAGCTGAAGGTACATGGTTCCTCTAAAATTCTCACATTTGGAGGTTTATTCTAGTGAACAACAAACCCAGTGAACTCCATCAGTCCTGAGCTTGGCTCTTCCAGACCTGATATTCAGCTCCCTAAGCCATCTCTCTCCATCTCTCACATGGTTTCTGCTTTTTCCTCTTTCGTTCTGTTTTATGTCACTTGGTGGCATGGACTCTTCCAACATCTGCTCAGTGGCAGGGAGAATCAGCTGTATGCTTGCATCTGTCACACTAATTAGCAAAACATGAGAAGGCTGAAATTAAGATATATAGCTGTTCATACTTCTACTTTCCTTTCTTTTCCAGAGCACTGTAATTGTGGAGAAGACCGTCCAAGACCTGATGAACCTGATGCATGACTTGAGCGCCTATTCGGATCAGTTCCTCAACATGGTGTGTGTGAAGCTCCAGGAGTACAAGGACACCTGCACCCTTGCCTACAGGTATGGGCAGGATCAGAAGCTCATGTATGCTGGAGATGCTGCTCTTCTGCTTTTGCTACCTGACGTGAATAGGAAGGAGTTACTTCTAGAAATCATTGCTGCTGGGGCAGTCGAGAATATTTTTTTGTAGGTGGGGAAAAGAATCTGAAATAATGATCGTTGCCATATGAAGAGTTTTGGCTTCCCAGTGACTTTGTACGCATCACACTATGGTTTAAGGTTTTTAAATATGGATGACAGTGGTAGCAGAGCTTAGAAGTCACTTGGCTTTGCTCTAATCAGGTAAAATACGGCCACGGGTTGGAAATGGAGAGTGTAAGGCATCATCTCTAACATAAATAGCTTATATAGGTATTGCTTGCTTGCAAAGCAAGTTAGATCCTTCCATTTGATCCATCCCATTCTTTGTTCCCCAGAAATTTTTTAAAAAAACAACAATATTTTAATTAGTTATATTGAGATGTGAGTGTTCGGGTCTTGTGGCAATGTAGAAATTCATAACCACAACACACCATATAAATACACACACTGGATTTTGTGGCTGTTACCCAAAAGCTTCCTATAAACTTATTCCTTTGAGGGGTATGCTCTATCCTCGGCTGTTCATCGGTGTTTTGGGGGGATCTGTCTAACTGCTTCCCAAACCGTGGCATGGAAGCTAAACTCGGCGTGGTCCCACTGGGTGTGGGGTTGTCGTGCTGGGATGTGGGATTGGAGTCCTTTGAGTACTTTATCATCGATTTCCTTGGTAACCGTTGATAAGTAACATATTCTCTGTACATCTCAGCTGCCCATCTGTAAAATGGCCCTCCCTGGAGAGAGGGGCCAGGAGCGTGCCCCGCACCGCGGGGATAAATACTTGCATTGAAAGACACTAAAGATGCTGTGGCAATGTGGGCTATAATAGCTGCTATACATAATCTCCTTTAATAGCTAATTGAGGCTGGCGATAGCAGGGGAAGCTGAAAAAGCCCCTTGTGTTTTCTGACCAAAAGCATTAAGAAATTATTTCCTATTGCCTGACTTCATTCAGAAGAAGCTTCATCTGGTGAGCGACTGCGTATGGGCTCATTATTATTATTAATAACACCAACAATAGCAGTGAGCACATATGTGGGCTAAACGGCGTCCGAGCGCTCGTGTGAATTGGTAGCTGTGCGTGTGCCATTGTCCAAAATGCTCATATTTTATATGAAACTTCATTGACTGGAGCCAGACAATAGATGTAATTTCTTTGGCTTGAACTTAAAGGTCCGTCCTTCCTTCCTTCCTTTCCTGATACCATTCCTGGCTTTGGCACCTGCTGAGGCGTAATTAGGACAGCCCTAATTTGGCAATATCCTGATTACAGCAGGAGGAAAAACAGGAAATGTTCTAGTTTTGCTGCTAGCAAATGACTGACTGAAATAGAAATCTATATACATTTCAAATGATTCAGAGGAATACAGCAGCTACCCCTGCGAGCGGTTCGATGCACAGGGTCGGCATGCCCTCTGCAGGGACGTCGCATCGCTACGGCTCAGCATGGACCATGATTTTCCTTTGGGGTATGAGGCAAATAAATCCTCGTGTGTCCTCACAGTGATAAAGTTAGGCTTCTGCTTAAAATCAGAATCAACTTCTCAGAGCTGTATCCTAATAGGATCAGGCAAAGCTATTGGAGCAAGGGGGTGTGCATCTGTTCTTGAGATGTCAAGATAGTGAGAATTTGGGAAGGCAGAGAGATGGTTTATGCAAGATTTACACGTGGCATTCATTCCTTCCCCCCATGCGTGTGTTTCCTGAAGGGGAATAGGAACAAACGTGGATTAAATGTATTCAAATACAGGCTCCTCAGAGCCAGATGCTTCCATTCCGTGTCCTTCGCAGCACAGATAGCTCCATCAGGACGTCAGCACTGAGAAATGCAGAGCTGAGATTCTTCACGTTTGATTTCCACTTGGCTCTGCCTAGCAAATACAAAAACTAACAGGGCTGGCTGTGAATGGATTGGGCATTGGTATAAGTAGCAACTACGGATTTTCTCACTTTAATTGATGACGCATTTTGGAAGCGTATTTAATCGGAGCTAGATGAGATATCATCTGCAAATCAGAATCAGAACGTTGTGAGAAGTTCAACACAAACTGTTTACAAATGTGAGTTGTGTTTTCTGACTACTTGCGTGGGGGAGGTGGATGGGGGATTATCCTAAGTCTGTCCATCCCACATCCAGCTACTTCTTCAAGAAATTTCTCTTAAAGCAGCTCTTCTCATGAGTTAAACAAGGGCTGACCTAGGAGGATGTTCTGGGAAACGGTGCCAAAAGCCTTGCTGAAGTCAAGGCAGACAACATCCACTGCTCTCCCCTCCTCTACTCAGCTAGTCTGATGATACCCGCCTGATGGCACGTTCGATGCCCATGAGGGGGAACCCCATGATGCCTTCAAATGGTCTTCTTTGCCCATAAAGGCCATTGACAAAGAACTGGAGGAGAGAAAGAGTGGGATCTCATGAGGACAGGAAGGCAGGGAGCATCCCGGTGGGGAAGGTGGCAGGAGCCCCTGCAGGAACTCACCAGGCAATACTGGTGGACGCAAAAGCCAAACTGAGTGACTTTGTTGCCACAGATCTCTGGGTCAACATCAACCCAGCAACACAGCATGCATGCTGGAGAGGAGAGAGCAAATGGCAGCAGCTGTGAGCAGGTGGCNCACCAGGACGCGCTGCCGCACGGCCGGAGCCCGGCAGCTTCTGCTCTGCTCCTGGCCCCGAGCCCCACAGTGGCCCTGCCACCTCCTGTGCCATCACGGCCACCTCACAAGGGCTGAGGGCATGCTCCTTGGGCACCCAAGCTGGTGCACAGCGGCTCTTGCAGGCAGAATAAAGATGTGGTGCTGTTCGAGTGTGTCCAGAGTATGCCACAAAGATGATCAGAGGGCTGAAATACCTCTCCTACGAGGACAAGCTGAGGGAGCTGAGCTTCTTCAGCCTGGAGAATAGAAGGCAGAAGGGACATCTCATTGCAGCCTTCCAATCTTTAAAGAGAGCTTATAAACAAGAAGGAATTCAGTTTTTGAACTGGATGATATTTGAGGTCTCTTCCAATCCAAGCCATTCCATGATTCTATGATTTATGGATAAGGAAATGAAAAGCAGTTTAATTAATCCAAAGTGCAGGATCTGAAGACAAAAAGGGGTTTCTCAAGTCCCTCAGAAGTGCCCTTGCCACTGAGTTTAGTACTCTACTGGCATCATCTTCTTCTTGCATTAACTTTTTGATTTGTGAGTTGTCTTTTTACATCTAGAATCTGTCTCCCTCAGGCTGCCAGGTACCCAGCACTTGCTGAGCATGTTTCTTTTAAACTCATTACAACGTGAGCAGAGTTCAGCATGGAAACATCCCTTTGGCCATGGCAAGAGAAAAAAAAATCATTCCCAAATTCTGTTGACACAACGCAACGGAGTCCAATTAGCCCCTGTGGCCTTCAGATGTTTTCCTAATGAAAATCCTTTGTCCCCAGCTGTTCCCCATCACTGTGCTCCCAGCCTGGGGGTACCCTGATGCCAACTTGGGACCATTACCACCAGCAGATGTTTTCTGGCTAAAACCCAGTGAGCTGTGGAGTAGTGAACCCTCCTGCACATGTGCCATCACCTGTGCAAGTCTTACACCTATTCCCTCCCCACTCCTGAGAGCTGGGTACAGACAGATGGCATCTTTCTAGGCCCGATGAGCTGTGAATTAATTAGTTGATTATGGCACTGGTGGTGGCAAGTAACCCTATTACAGCAGCAGGAATAATTACATAGGACTTTGAGAGAAGGGGGTGTTTGGAAGGAAGCACTCTGAGCTGTGCTAAAACATGTCATCCTGTCTTGTGGTAATTTACTCGAGGACTTGAATTAGGTTGACATTGATAAGAAGTTACGGAGGCTGAAAACTGGCTGAGATGTTAAAAAGGGAAGGAGGGTAAAAGGTGTCTGTAATTGATGGGGAAAGCTGGGCTTCTAACAGAGATCGGGGGATGTTCCACCTTATTTAACACCTACCTTAATGAGGAGGTGGTTAACGGCAAAACCAACCTGTCAATAAAAATTAGGAGGTGTTGCAACCATAGGAAGGAACAGGGAAATAATTCTGAGGATCCACATGGCAGTGTCCCAACATTGAGGCATCCAATTGATTGCAGTGTATTCTATTGATTGGAGAATTCTGCCAAGGGCTCCAGTGGCTTGCAGTGCCGTGAGTAAAACATCACCAAAAGTTAAGAAAAGCAGTAGTGTGGGTTAGGATCTTAGAATATACTGACCCTAAAAAAGCAAGGAGACCCAGCTCAATTTGGAACTTGCTATAGCAGCCAAACGGGCACCCATCTCTCTTCCTTTGACACTCACTTCAAAAAGCAATAGTATTTTTGAGGACAGCAGATACTAAGGATCATAAAACAGAGAGGGAGCTCTGTCCTCTGTCTGACTCCATCAGAAGACTCCCAAAGATGACTTTCATTTGTATACATCTAAAGGGCTATGATAACGCTGTAAATAATTGAGTATCAAAGCTGAGTACTGACGAGACTGTAAGGAAAAATAACAGGGAGTAATGGGACGAAACTGAGTAAAGTAAAACATGAGCACAGTATCAGGATTTTTTTTCTGTCCAGGAGTTAGATTTGTTCATCTGTGAAATAGACTCCCAAGGGAAGGAGTCTATTACTTTAGTCATTTAAATCTGGAAAGGACAAAGCAATGGCTGATATATTCAATGGAACATTTGTCCTTCCTTGGCAGAGAAACAGCCAAATATCATCCAATTCAGTTCTTTTAGCATGGATGTCAGAAATTCTGGTGGAGTGTTTTTTTCCAGTTTGTTGAGCAGTACTCTTTTTTCATAAACAGAAAAACACTGAGTTCCTAATGGCAGCAGAAGGCCAAATTGATATTTTGAAACCGAGGTCTTCTGTGGCTGGAAACAGAATTCAATTCTTTTTCATTTGTGGCAGATTGAACATGAAATTTGAAGATAAGGAAAATTTGTATGTAAGTGCATGTGACAAATTCATTTTCACAAACCGTGTGTACTTAGTGAGCAGAGGTTGTTTTCTTGGTGGTAGGTGAAAGGAATGATAGGTTGCTCCGTGCTGGTGGGAAAAGAAGTAATTGCTCTCTTTCAATATAGATCAGTGTTGGCTCCTATCTCAATGCCGTTTTCACTCTTTTCCATTTCAGACTGCATAAATCCGGTGCATTGTTATTTTTATTTCTGTTTATTGACAAAACATACCTTTCAGAAAATTTAGTACGAGCCTGGTTAAACCACATAACCCCTTAGAAAAGTGCAGGATCCTTATTGTGATCTTGCATAACACTTCACAAAATCACCACTGGAATGGTAGTGACAGCTCTGACCATCTGTGTGCCCCATGCAACATCCTGATTTGCATCCAGAAGTGTGTGGCTCAGTTAAAGTGCCTGTGAGGTCCAGGTTGAGCTGATGTGGGTTGAGCCAGCACCCACCTGTCCGTAGTGCAGCACGCAGCAGCTCCAGTTCTCAGTTGACGGATCCAGCATTGAATCTCTGCATCTTTTTCACATACAAAGTTTCTGCTCACTTTGGAGAAGCCATTTCTTTTGGGTGATAGTAATCAAAAAAGATCTATCCAGCATTTACACCTCGTCATGCCCTTCCATGGTAGGACACAGCAAAAGTGCATTACTTCTAGATGCCTTGCATTGTTGTGAGCAAGGAGTGGTGGGTGACTGAGGGGCAAACACAAGTCTGGAGTGTTTTCTGTATTTTTTCATAGTAGATGGTCAGTCTCTTTGAGCATGGGGGAGATGTTGGTTCTGTTGTTAATCTACTGGAAAGCCTCTCTGTAGGAACAGGACCTCTGAGATGCTTCCTTTCTCAAGTTACTCTATGCTGGTTTATTAGTAGGTTTGCCATATTCCCATTACAAAGGGAAAAAAAAAAAATCCCACTGGTGCCCACTGGAGAGGATACCACCATGTTATTGCTTTGAGAGATGTAGATGGGTGACATCTCTTCTTGTGCTAGAGAAGCAGCCCAACTTGTTACCATGCAAGGACCTCCTAAAAGAGTCTTTTAGAGACTTTCCAGTGAAGGAAATCCGTAACAGGATGTAGAAGAAAACACCAGTACCCCTAATTCCTCCTTGCCTTTTCTAAGATGGTAAAAATGCCTCCCAGATCCTTGCAGTCCACTGAACAATCCAAGACCGAGAGAGGACTCTCAGCTCACTGATGTGCCAATGAAATAGAAAGCATGGAAGATCCCTATGCTGTGTGGTCTGACAGTTGTTCTTGAGCAATCCCAACACAAAATATAGGCAGCTGATTGACTTCTCCAGACAGAACATTCCTTTTGTCCCCTGCAATTGCCAGTGAGGATTTCAGATTAATTACACTGCCAAAAATATTAAACAGGCAAAGTCTTCATAATTGGAATACACTGTGATCTTTGATTCGATTTCACACGTACATACGATTCAGCTGAAAACTCTTATTATTAGATGTTTTGGATGACTGGAGGGAAGATTTGGGACCCTTCATTTCCTTTCATTGCTTCAGACCTGCTCCCCACACAGGGCCAGCTGGTGTGCGGTGAGCTGGTGGCTCCCACCCAGGTCTTCCTGGGCAGGTTTCCACATTGCAGTCACAACACAATCAGCAGCTGCTGGTGGCCTCAACTGAGATGGCAGAGAACAAATGAGCTGTAGAGAAACTACCTTCTCACTCTCTTAGTACAGAATTATCTCCTCCGGTTGCATGAATCATAGAATCATAGAATCATAGAATGGTTCAGGTTGGAAGGG